>BMAV01010954.1:112028-136302 GCA_019973955.1 Trichonephila inaurata madagascariensis
GTAGACCAAGCAATGGACGTCTTGTGGATAGACCACTCTGCTGTAAACGACGTCGAATGGTAAGTGCAGACACTGAATGATGCGTTACAGACTCAATGTTCTGTGATATGGTTCATGATGTGACTGAGCATTCCGTCACTGCCATGCCCACAATTTGTCTGTCCTCACGTGAAGGGTTGCACTGAGGTAGATGCAATCGACCACGTCGGTCCGTCATACCCTCCTGCATCCAACGGTCACATATCCGCATTACAGTTATTTGGTTGCGTCCAACATGACTACCGATTTACCTGAAAGATAATCCACAATCTCGGTAGGACCCTATCCTTCCTCTGTCGAACTCGGATACTTGATGAAAAGCTGATCGCAGTTTTCTACGAGACATAACTGATGGTTTTTCGAAAAAAACCACATGAAAAATACAATTGCCGAACTTGAAATCGCCGAAATCTCCAAGCCTTAAATAGTGCTTTGAGGTGGCGCTACAGGCGCGCGTGATGTGTGTCTGCGCTGAAATTCTATAATCATTTGCATATCTCACCTCCGCTAATGCATGCTGTAAATTTCATGTTATTTTCATGGTTCCTTCAGGGTGTTGTATTTACGGTGGCCAGCAGTGTAATGTGTATAGTGGAAACACAATACAAAGTGTATCAATTCAGAGGTTACAAACTACTTAAACCTAGTCGATGGGAAATAGCACTAGAAAATATGGCTGGCTAACGCTTTCCTGGAGTGGTAGTGACGACACAAAACATAAGAAAGACAGACGATGAATAAGAGGTGGGCACATGTTTATTACCAGTAGTTCAGCAAAAAATAAAGAAAAAAAAGAATTAAAGGGGCGATAGGGATGCATATCGGTGTGAAAGGAGTGTGCAACGTTAGTATGCCAGATGATGGTTCGGGAAATCCAAGCATGGCTGGCAATATCCCTCATAAGGGTACCGGTATTGTTCTGCACCAGATCCAGCACATTTTCCTCGTTGTTTGCCGTTCTTGCTCTTCTCTCACGCTCTTGGGCGTTTACGATGAAGGATCCGCTGTTGGAGAATCTCGGGTGCAAGCGTGCTAAGAAGGCAAGGCTAGGAGTTTGCCTCCTGGGGCGATATTGGGCGTACAAACACTGTGAGTCTCGCCTATTGCAATTAGAAACTTCGTTTGGTAGATGCATATCAGTGAGCTCAGCACTCTTGTAACGTTCCATTCTACTATCACTTTATCAGTAATTAAAATGAAGCTTCACAGCGAGCGCGGCAGTAAAATCGCATGTGTTCATTCATTGTTTTTTTATGCTTCTGCTTACTTAGTACCATCTATCGCGTTCAACCAAAGGCTTCCCAACATTTTTGTTATTATAAGAGTAATTAACATGTTTAATCCTCTTCATCTTGTACTGTCTTTCTTGTACTTTCTGTCTTTACTATCATGTCAAGAAAGTGTTTCTAACCATGTATTAATATATGATTTCCCATCATCTAAGGAACGTGGTGGCCTAGTGGTCAAGGTAATGGAGTACTGACCACTTCTCGTACTGAGTTCAAACCTAGTACTTCTGAAGACCCGCTATGTAGGTGAGCGATGTATGTTAAATCTGTTGAAAGCTCAAACGTCCTCCCGTTGGTGTGGTAGCTAGAAGAGAGAAGTGCCAGTTCAAGAGTCGTTTTCGTCATTTGACCATGATTCAAAATTGCAAGGTGTGTTGCCTAAAGCCCTCAAGTATGTGAACGGTGTGACGTTAATATTCACTCACTCACCCATCGTCTGAAATTTTGTGTAACCGCTGTACTGATACACCCTATATAAAGTAATATGTCATCCTCAAATCATATTTGATTACAGTTAAATTCTTAAAAAGGAATTTTAATTATCTCCTTTATATTTCTCATACTACTTATCTGAATAGTATGAAAGTAAATTCCAGAATGTGAGTAAAAATAATATAAAAAGTACATTATGAACTATATCGGTAAAATGCTTGATTTAAACACAAAAAAGGTTGTTTGATAAATATCGTAAGAATTTAAATTGTCACTAAACCAAATCTCACTTGAAAACCTTTGTGTCAATCTAAAAGTAGTATTTTATGTGTTGTTTAAATGGAGCATTTTAAATTCAAAATTATTTAATAAAAAGGCAAAGGTGTAGATAATGTCCCTCTTAATTTAATGTAATGAAAAAAACGTTGAGTTTATTGAATACGCGAATGAAAGCATTAACTTCAATCATCAGTGAAACATTTTTCTCACTGCGCATAACGATCTTGTGTACATTTTTTATAACAAATTTGTGTACTGTTGTTTTAATGTTATTGACTGATATATAAAATTCTTCATTATTTTTAGAATTACAGAAAAAGGATATTTTTCTTAAGAATTACATAATTTGTTTTCAAAATAATTAAAAACTCTCTAAATCTGTTAGTAAAACACAGTTCTGAACGAAAATAATTGCGTTCTAGAAAAGAAGTATAGTTAATCATAAATTTAATAGAAAATAACTTCAATTACACAGATCAATATATTTAACTAAAATTTGATTAGCATGCCACTCGAAGTTATGTACGGCCTTGCTCTCTATTAAGAAGTACATCGAATTAATACTTTATTGTCCAAAGAAAATAAGAATCTAGATAAACCGAGATATTAAATACAAGCTTATGAATGTTTTAATTAAAATTGGGTCATGCTGGTATTAAAAGAAATTTTAGAGAACTTTAGCCTTTTTTTGTAAAATATTGATGCATTTTTGTATAGATGAAATTTATAATAATTGGAAGCTAAATGATATATGAATCTTGAAAACTAGGTTGAAAAAGTGCTTTTAGGTGTTAGATGTTTTGTTTTGTTTGGGTCATTAGAGAAAAAAGAAATTAATTATTGAGGAAGAAGGACTAATGCATAAAACTAGGGAGTTTTTAAGTCCTTTTCATAGTATTTACTTTATCTCTAACTAATAAAAATATATATTTTTTTTAATTCGGTTTTTGACGAATGAACTTTTCATGATAATTTGTGCACGAAAAACGGGATATCTTTTAAATAATGCATTAAAATGCAATGAAATTTGTTACATATATGCTATGGACCCTTCAGAGTGTAACAAACCGCAGATTATTAAGACAGCTACATTTAATCACATTTTACAGTCATTTTTAGCTTAGAACATACAGTAGTTTTGACGAAAAATCATGGTCATCAAATTTAATTGATAATAAAATATTTATTTCTTAAAATATTTCTTATCCTGCGGTTTGTGACACTTTAGAGGGATCAAGAAGTACATCAATGACGATAAAATTGCATAATGTGCAATTTATTTTTATTTATCACATTTTTCTTAACCTAAAAATTTTGCTAAATTTTCCTAAAAATAATTTTTTCCAAAGAAAGGGCGATACATGTTAGTTATTTAATAGTTATTACTTTTTAAGTCTATTTATGTTCTTTAAAACAATACAATTATTAGAAAATCAATTTTTGAAAAATTTATCTCCGAACCTAGTTGGATACCTTAAAATAAACTACTATTAAATCAGTCTATTTTTTACCTACAATTTTTGTTTCACAACTACTATTTAGAGTCAATTTAAAAAAATTTATTTATTTGTCAGCTGTTGAGAGCAGTTGTTTAATTTTATTTTCTGTTTACTGCTGACTTTTATTTGTATTTACTTTCCACAAATATATGCACACACACACGCACGCTCCAACCCATATATTTGACCGTGTGTATGTTTACATAAACATTTAAGGAATTCAAAATATTTTCGTATGTTCTAAATTGTGTTAAGGAAAATTAGCTTATTTTTAATCATAAGATAAATTTATAGCTGGAGAAGAAAATTTTAAAATAATTTATTCAACTCCAAGTAGTTTCTATGTATCTCAGTTTCTTAAGAACTTTTATTTAAGCTTTTTGCCAAAAAATTTAATCAGAAAAAGTTTTGAACTGTCTCATTCTTTACGCATTTCTTAGGGGAAAAGAAAGCCGCATAAATTAAACAATTCAGATGTTACTTCTAAAGTTCTTGATGTATTGAGTCAAGTGGTAAAAGAGCGAACTTAATTTTTAAAGTCAACCATTCTGATATGAAATGAAAAAAATACTCGTAAATTTAAATCAATTTGATACTTTTTCCTGTTTTCTGTATGCTGAATTGGAAATATAATTCAGCAATGTATAAAACAAAGAATAAATGGTTGGGATCATAATCAATAGTTAAAAAATAAATCTGATTTTTTTGTTTCCACCAATAAAAATAAAGTACAATAAGCACTAAATAACAAAAAGTTTTTTTTTTTAATTTGAATTTTGAGTTAAAAAGAGGTTTCAATTTATAATGAAGTCTCCATTCAATAACTGGAAGTATATGAGCATTACTTTCTTCCAAATTTTGAAAATTCAAGACGAATGATATCTACCAGCAAATTATATATACAGCTTTTGAACCTACTAAATTTCAATCATGAGTAATGGCTTTTCAAACAAGATGTAAGATGAATTATAATATTTTGACAATACTGTGAATAGCATTTTACATGGTAGATTTTGTATCTGTCTTAGTTATGAAACATAAGCAATCAGTGAATATGATTGCTACATAAACATGTAAAACGAAAGCAATTTTCATGATCATTTAGAAAAGTGTTAATGAATCCAACATTCATTTTATTTAATTGGACCGAAAAACAAAGACAAAATGCATGTAGTTATTTACATCCTTAGAGGCTAATTATGTTCAGAAGAAATTTGTTCTAAAAATGGACAGTTACAGATAATTAGTGTCATACATTCAAATGCTTTAAGATAATATATTTTTGTTTGTTCTCAGAACTTTAGTTCCCTACAATGAGATAATTGGAAATAAATATCTCATAATTTTACTCAAAATTAACTACATACCCATAATGATTAAACAGCATAGAGTCCAAATGACTTGTCACTTACCACTTATTTTTATTTTTATTCTTCCTTGGATTGCAACTATAGTAAATATTCATTAATATCTTAGAAAAAATACTTTTCAAAGTAATCTCTCTCGACTCTTTTACTAAAAGTTAATATTATTTAAATTTTATAAAATTAATTATTTTTGTTTTAAGATTCCATCAACAAAAACTATTAGTGAATTTAAAAGAAAGCAGATTGCTTCTGGGCGACAAAATGACGTGAAAGTATCTGAATCTTCAAAACTACTTAGAACATCAAATAGAAACGTAATAAGTATAAGTAAAGCATTTTTAGCAAACGTAGCACAAAAGCTCCATCATCTAGTGGATGTAAACCCAAGGACAAAATGTGACGAGAGAAAACTGAAGCGGATTGTGAAGAAAAATAGGGAAAGTAGACGATTGACAACTCTACAAACTACAAGGGTTTTCAATATAAACAGCAAAAAAAAAAAGAAAAAGATTTGTTGTAAAACAGTAGGAAGAGAATTTAAATTTCTTGGGCTTCAAAGTCTACGATCAACATGGAAACCCTACTTGTCAACTTTAAATCGGTGATATGGTTATGCTTGGGCTAAAGAATAGAAACTCTGGAACTGGGAAAAAATCGTATGGACCGATTAAGAGCCGCTGTACACTTTTTACAAATGATGACAGACAAAGAATTCGTCGCGAATAACATGAAACTCTTCATCAAGATTGCAACAACCAGTTCTGCAGGCTTGAGGTAAAGGATTAATGATCTAGAGAGTATTTGGTTGGAATGGGATTGGTTCCCTCATCACTATATAGGGTTATAGAACTGGGAATGAGTATTTATTTCACTCTAGAAAGCGTTGTTAAACCATTAATGGAAGATTGGTTTTCAGATGGTGACGAAATATATCAAAACGACAATGCTACTCTCTACTGCTACTGCCCCAAAACTGTACAGACCTAGTTTAACCATAACCATAGTGTATTTCATCATCTGAAATGGGAATCAAAAAGTCAGGATATTTGTGTAAGTTAAAGTATGTGGGAAGAACTGGAAATAGATCTAAGAGGGTTGAATAATCTACCAACACACGTCAAAGAACAAAAGTTTCTTATCTTGAAGTATGGTATGAAATCACTATAGAGCAGCATTTCTGAAACGGTGGGCATGTCTCCCCCCCCCCCCCCCCTTGGAGGCTATTTAACCCTGTAAGGGGGACACAAGCATATTGAAAATAAAAGATTGTTTACAAAATTATTAATTTACTGAAAGGAAACAAAACAAAATATATTATGATGTAACAAAAAATAAAATACACCTTTACAATAATATAATATACCTTCAAATGTAACAGTACTGCTTAATGCATTTCATAATAAATTTATCATTTCTATGTTAAAAACAAGTTTAATAATTCATGGGATTGTCATATAGAAAATTTAATACTTATTTTCATAATATGTACGGTTTATAATTAAAATCATTCTGTAGCTGTAACTTCAAAGTAAATTATTGAATTCATTATATTGTTATTGTATGGAAGGGAACGCGAAGAAATTTTTGATTGAAACCTTGGTCTCAAATGTTAAAAGTTTAAGAAGCACTACTATATTGACATGACTGAAACTTATTACATCAGTACCACGACGATTAAATGTTCTATACAGACGAAAAAGCAGAAACATCAAATATTACATGAGGTGACCAGTTTTTGGCATTTATGTTTACGTTACAATGTGCGACATTTGATTAGTGACATGAATACATTTTAAAGGCCAACAACATATACTGATGCGGGAGGAAAACCAAATCCAAGAACTGCATACTCATGTAAATATCCTCTCATTTATCTAAATTTTACTTTTAAGTCATTTTCCACTTGTTCTATATATGTGATTTGTTTTATAAAAATGAATTATGCTTTCTTTCTTTTTTTTTGAAAGAGGAATACTTTTCCTCTTTTATCAGATTAAAGTATACAATACCTACGAGGATTTGAACCTCTTTTCTAAATTCTTTGATATTATATTCCTTTGAGTGTTGCTTTGCTCTCACACTTCTCTTTCTTTTCAACAATCTTTGGCTCTTTGGTAGTTTCACCATGTGATATCCATGAATATTGATTAATGGGAGACTTCAGGATTTACATGCACGAACTTAACAATGGGAGGATTAAAAAACAACGCGTGAAAAAATATTTTCTTTATAATCCTTCTTTCAATACATTTTTTACTTGAAATACTTTAAAAACTTGAAATTCTCTTATACTTTTGAAAATTACGTCGAGACAAAACATAACACTGTCTAAATAACATCATTTATTGCATGTGATTGAGATATATTTACATAAACCTATCCTATTATGTGGAAGAAATTTAAAGTTAGAGCAAGCTTTCCACTAATCTTTTAAACGTTGAATAAAGGTCATAAATAAATACACACTTGTATAATATCGAAAGTTTTGTAAATACAGGCTGGTACTGTGTAACTGTAAACTCTCTATATATTATTCCAGGTCTAGAAATAAATCAAATTAAGGACTGTGAGTCCAGGAATATTTTAAGCGTATAATACTTGCTGTCACGTGACCTTTCAAAATCGAAGAACATTGCCTATTTCTGGGAAAATCTTAAAGAGAAAAAGACGCCAAAGGTAATAAAAATGGCATCAACGCATTACATTGGGGGTTTAAAATAAGCAATGTTTAAAGTATTTCATAACAGGGTTATATCGTTTGCAGTGTCTCTATAAAAATGTCAGATGCATTATTCTGATAGTTCTAAAACATTGCTGTTTTTAGTCTGCTGACATTAGTCTTAATCTTTTACTTACTGTTGTTCAAATGCGAAACGATTTGTTTAAGATTTTTTTATATACTTAAAATTTGTCTTTGGCTGTACATTTTTAAAAATTGTAACTTTAAAATAGTTTTAAAAACAATTTATATAAAACATTTGTCAAAAATTACAGTTAATTACTGCCTCTTATTTAACGAGAAAAATAGGAAAAAAGATAAAATTATTACTTAAGAGAATAATAATTATTCTTAAAAAAGAAACTTCATCTGTATCAGAAGAAAATCTTTGTTAAAAAAATATGTTTCACACCCTTAACACACGAACACTTTCACACCTCTAATGATTCATGTTTTTTTAGGATAATTATGAGGTAAGTTAAGATACCCGACTACTTTCGGAACCGAGATTTTAAAAAAGCGCATAAAAGGATAATTTCCATGATATTTAGTATCATTTAGATTAGATTACATGTATACAACTGTTTTAAGGACATTTTGACAAAAAATTATTTAAATACAATATTTTGGCAAAAAATTAGAATAATTTTTTAAGAAATGGTCTCCTTTTGTGAAAAAATGCTTCTATTATAATAATATTTTGCTTGTATATAGCTCCAATTTCTGTACAAAGGCTCAACTATATGTTTTAAAAAATTCATATTATTTTCAGAGTTACAACCAATTGAAATAATTATCTGCGTTTTTTTCTTAAAATTTCTCCCCTCTTTTGTCTTAAAACATGGATAAACCCACTTCTAAGTTATATATTTCAAAAATTCTAGTTGAGCCTCTGTACAGAAGTGTGAGCTATATAAAGGCAAAATATTTTTATAATAGAAGCATTTTCTACAAAAGGAGAATATTTTGAAAATGGGTCATTCTATGTTTCTATGTTCCTTTTTTGTCAAAATATTGTACTTAAATAATTTTTTATTGTAATACTATTCTTAAAACAATTTTATATACATTTTCTAATCTAAGTGACACTAAATATCATAAATATTATCCATTTATACGTTTTTGCAAAATCACGTTTCCGAACGTAGTCGGATACCTTAACTTTTTCTCATGACGGGTTTTCTAAATTGGATAAAACTAAAAGCTATCCTTAGTCCATTTTGTGTATAATATTGCAGCATCAAGCTTTTTAGTTTTCCAATACCTAAAATTCTTTTAACTTTATTGTTCAAGTCATTTCTGTCTCTCTCTGTATAGAGATTATCAAAAGCTCTGTATATTCTACCACGAAAGCTAGAGAACCATTATTGGGCACATTGCCTAGGTAATATGAAGATTAACTGATTTTATCCAATAGCAAGTGGGTGGCCACGGTAGCCGAGTGGTATAGGTATCGGATCATGGCTGGCCTTTTCACGAGTTTGAGCCCAGTACCATTAAGGACCCGCCGTGTAGGGCAGCGATGCACGCTAAATTTGTCGAGATTTGAAACGTCCTCCCCTTTGGTGTCGTAGTTAGGAGAAGGGGGTGCCAGCTCAGGTGTCGTCCACGTCACTTGACCATGGTTCAAAATTACGTGGTCCGTTGCCAAAAGCCCTCGTGTAGCTGAACAGTGCGACGTTAATTATTCTCTCACCCAATAGTAAGTGGATTCAAAATTTTCCCTCTTTTTACCTAAGTAATATGCATATTAACAACTATCGTATCATTAAAATTCAAAAGTTTGTTTCTCTCATTTTTTTTCCTACTCCTTTCTTCTCTTCCCCTATTTTTTGGTTTCATCAGTCTGTTGTCGTTGCCGATCACTTAATCTCTCATAATATGCCTTAGTTGCTAATGTGTAGCATAGCTAATTCTGTTTTCGAGTTCCTTTCTATCTGTTAGTGCTTGAATTTTTTAAAACAGATAAATTTAGTATGCAAGAAAACCCCCAAATTGTTGAGTAAAAGAAAGAATAGATTTGTTTAAAACCTCTTTATCGAAGATAATAACCTATTAATAATAGCAAAACTGAATTATGATTCCATAATTGAAGATGCAAAACGAATAAAAGTTTCTAAGTAGAAGGAATCTTCTAGAGGTAACCGAGTAACTCAAAGCACTATCTGTTGACCGAACAAGATTGCAAATATAAATGTACAACGCATAGGTGCGCTTGTTGCAAAAACCAATTACAGTGTATTTCAAAGCGTCATCAATATTTGGATTGCACTAATGGTAAGTATTAATTCATATGTTTTGCAAATTCTATTCCTTAAATGTAATAATATTTTAAACCATTTCATTCTTTGTATTATAGTTCCTTAATTATAATTTTGATGGTTAGTTCGATCAAATAATTTGCTAACTATTGTATTGTATCCGTTTGATTCCTCATATATAGAAACATTAATAAATAACGTTATTTTAATTTAAGCGTACAGAAATGTTGCTGTTGTTACAGCAAAGGCTTTATTTTTACATTAAAGAATGTCTAATAGGTTATGTGTAGATTACTTAGGTTATTTGAGACTTGGAACAATTTTAAGCACTTTAGTGATTCAATATAGTTAATCCGTACATTGCCTAAGTAATCTCTAGTACAACTGATTTCTGCACTTAAGTTGTAACGTATACAGTAATGCACTTATGAAAAATAATCAGGTCCTAGTACTTTTTTTTATCTAAAGAGCACTTTATTAATATTTTACAAAATAAATAAAATAAATAATGTAACTGACTTATACAAAAGACAAAAACATTTTAAGAAAATGTAGCTTAAAATTTCTGATTTTCAAATCGAGAATTGAACAAAAGTTTTAACTCATGTGAATATAGAGCAATAGAACAAAACGAATGAAAATATTGCCAAAAAAATGCATATTTTTTTTCTGTTATCTCAGCACCCATCTTTTATGTCATTTAAAAAAATAATATCTTAGTGAATAGTGAAAAGAACATCTGTTTTATATAACTTTAATTTCGCCCACTTCCCAACATTTTCATTAGAGCAGTATTATTGCAAAGTACAAAAAATTTTATGCATCATTTAGAGCTTAATTGAATTTTTCTACAAAATTACCTATTTTTTCTCTTTTTTTATCATTGTTATACTAAATCCATAATTGACGGAAAAGTAGGAAGTAGTCTAACATCAAGATTCCCGTATCGACATTTTATTTCGTGGAACATATTGGAAATCGAACTTTTTACCAAGAAAATAATTCAGTTTGGATATCTTCTTTCGGCTTAAAGTTTAAATATTCCCTTTTTTATATTGTGTTACTTTTAGTCCGGAGTGCTTTTCGAAAAAATTGTGGATTATTTTAATTCGATGCAGTCACTTACAGATATATATGGTTTATTTGATATAAATTACAGTACAGAGAACAAATTCAGATTGAAACAAATGAAAAAAAAAATGAGTAAAAATATTTTTGATTAAAATTTTCTTATTCTAAGAATGCACATTTACATTATCCAATTCAAGAAGAGATTTTGTATTAGACTTTTAATTTTGAATTTATTTTATTTAATAGATATTGGAATGTTTTCTATTTAAAGTGCTCTTAATACATGTTATATGATTATATACAGTTTTAAAGTTATTGAGATATCCAAGTCCTAACAATGATTCTTCGATTGTATTCAAAAACACATTCTTATATCCCTCAAACCTTGATTTAAAAAAGTTGAAACTTTTGAGCACTAAAACCTGCCCTGTAAAGTCAATTTTCACAAAACCTATTTTTTGTGGATCTCTACTCAACAAAATAAGACTGTATGCCAAATTTCAAGTTTGTAGTTCAACTGTTTTTAACATAGGAAACATTACCAATAACACCCCTGCAATCCTCATTTGCAGAAGATGTCCGTAAAAGTATAGGTTTTACAGAATCTCTTTTCAACAAAGGAAACATGCTTACCAAATTTCAAGTCTTAGGATTTAATAGTTCCAAAGATTTCGTGATGAATGAGGGAATAAATTTATGAGTCTTTTTTCTCCTATCTCTTCCGCTATATATAATTATATATATGGAATTATATACACATATGTATTCATCACACTTTTATAAAGTTACATTTTTATGAAAAATTTTTTTGAATAGTGAATGAAAGGTTTAATAAAGCGTTGAACAATATGTTTTGCATATTAAATTGAATTTACTTTTTTGTTTTGAATACATGTGGAAACATATTGTATTTGTGTTTCAATTTTAAGGAACCAAAATACCAATGATATTTTCCCAAAATTACCTTACACTAATTTGATAAGTTCTAAATGATATCTCAAATTAGGAAGAAAAATACTAGCAAAAATGCAAATTACTAACATCAATTCATTGAATTAGAAGATAATCTATTATTTATTTTGGTAGCAGTTGCCTTGTAATTTGCCATTGGAAATAAAAAATACATGATATATTTTATAAGTCTGCTTAATTTGAAAATAAGTGATTAATAATTAATATTTCTTATTCTAACTTACCCATAAAGGTTGTTTGTACTTTTTAAATAGATAAATACAAATATGCATCTATACCTTGCTATAGAAGAATTGCAGCGTTAATTTTTAATTATTGTAACCAGACTTTTAGCAAATATATAGATTCATTATTAATATCACATTTATAAGCAGCTTAAAGTGTATCATGATGCACTTCTTATTTTGAAACTTTACTCAAGTGACGAGCGTGAAACATAGGTGATACATTCCTCAAAGAGCTTCCATACAACGAAAACGTGAAGATATTTAATCTAGAAAGATTTAATACGCATCAGCTCAGTCATACGATGTATCATTAGTAGTATCAGGACTCTAATGCACGACTTGACAACAAAATCCTCGACCATGAACACATCACTAGGGCCACTCGGTATAGTTTGCTTATTATACAATAAGAGTAGGGCTGGCTCTAGCAGTTTTGCCGCCCCGGACAAAAATGAAAAATGCCGCCTCTCTCTTCTCCAAAGCAAAAAATTATAATTAAAAAAGATAAATTGTTCACCTAGATACTCACCTATAAAACTTGAATAAGTCTGGCGAACAAAACGGCAGTATAACAATATTATATATATGTAAGGATAATTATTTTAGATTTAAAATTAAATTCCCTACCTAGCACTTATAACTTTATTTTTCATTACATTTTCAATTATCAAATTAATCACCCAATTATTTCTCCGAAACATATGGACTAACCATTAAACCTTTCTGATTCCAGATCATTATAGTTAATAGCCCTATATGTCAGCATTAACTTTCAAGTACACTCATAAAATCCGAGATACTTATAACATCTGGGTTTACGTGGTAACACACTTAGTTTTCACTTTGGCGTTTCTTTTTTCTCTCTGCCTTTTAGCATGTTGTCGAGAATTACTTGAATAAAGTTCATTTTAAAAATTACGTCTAATTCAGGCTTAAAACATGTCATATATTAATACATTTTCAAGACAAATACACATAAAATAATTCAAAATTAAGGACATAATTAATTGTTATTAATTCGAACGAGTACGAATCACCTATTTCAGCAGGCCAATTTCTTCTAAAAACAGCTGATGGCGTGGATCATAAACATTTACTTTACCTGATAGTAACTACACTCAAAATTAAAATAAAACTTCTGTAACTCTCTATTTACAAAAAACTTTTATTGCCCCTGACCCCTTTTGGATAGTTGACACCGGTTGTCGTATGGGTAATAGGAATGTCCTTTTTGACATACCTGTCCCTTTTGGATAGGGAAAAAATTACTAGTGAAAGATGTGTAAACTTATCTAATTTCGTGATAGAACATATACTCCCGCTTCGAGATCTTAAGTTTCAACATAAAACAAAACTGACATTAAACATACCGAGTACAAAATAAGGAAGTAAGATACAATAAATGAAATACTAAATTCAGACTCAATATAGTATTTCAGAAAATATATAAATTTTTTTTGTAACAAAAAAATATATATATTTCAAATTCAATCCAAATGCCACCCTAGGCAGAAGTCCGGTCTGTCCGGCTCTAGAGCCGCCCCTGATAAAGGTTTAAATACACTGCTTGAAAAAAAAAAAGAAAATAAAACAAACTTTTCTTCAAACTTTGAAACATTCATCAGGCCTAAATATCAAAACCTATATATTTTAAGTCAATTGCTATGAATTAATTTAATCGAATCAATTATATTCTGTTCAGTTATTGTAAATCAATATCATTCGATAACGTGGGTTACAAAACACAAATTTTGTTATAAAATTTAAAAACAATTAAAATGGAAAATTTAAATGCATGTTTGACGTATGTGAAAGCGTTTTTGAAAGAATAAATTTATTTAAAATGTATAAATAATTAATAAAACTGCAAAAGAAAATGTTAATATTTAAAAACCGCATAAGTGGAAGTTTTTAAAATGTTTCTTTGACCTCATTCCCGCAAGAAGTCTTAGGTCGTGAAGTCTAGGTCACGTGGCTACGAGTTCGTGGTAGGCGTGACATATGTTTGAAACTAGTTCCGCTTAAGACCCTCTGTGTAGAGGAGACCCATGCATATGGCTTGATATCTTCCTATTAGTGTAGTACTGTAGTTAAGACAGGGAGGTTCCAGCTCAGGTGTCATCCTTATCACTTGACCGAGGTTCAAAATTACGAGGTTCATCCCCATAGGGTTGCTTTATAGCACTACATTAATATGACGCTCCGGCGTTAATATCATTCGCTCCTTTAAAAGTTTTAATGTGTCATTTAATAATGTTGGATTTCGAAACTTGAACTTCAAGACTGTATTCGTGTGTACATTCATTTTAAAACTATTTCACAAAAATATATTCGTTTTGAAGAGCAATATTAATAAATTCTCCTTTTTCATACGTTGTGATAAATCTGAATAATAATTATATGTATTCTGCCATTTTGTCCGTTGGAATGTTACTTATATTTTCTGCTACTTTTGTGGGCCATCATATAAAACACCGACTTAAGTGTCCAGTTGCAATTTAATATAATTTCCGAAATTTGAGACAGAAAATAGAGAATAAAGAATAAAAAATAATGTGTGTAAAACCAGTACGAGTGTTCTTTGTAGGTGACCTTGAATGCGACGATCAATGATCGTTGACCATTTTAAGGTATAGGGGTATTGACAGAAAATATTGAACAATCTGGAAGAGTGTTTACAGTAAGACATTTGATTCTAAGACTAACTACAGAAACAAAATTAAGTTAGTATATCTCAAAACTACCAAAACACATCAACAACGGGAGGGCTTAGTACCTTGATTTAAGAAAAGAAACATGTAAAATTTCAAGCCTGAAGTCCTAATAGTTAAAAATGTGTAATTTTTGTCTGTAATACCCCCTTAATTACACAAAACCCCTTTCTTGGGCGTAGATTAACGTAAAACGAGCACTTAGCGGATCTAAACATAATAACAGAAATATGAAGGGCTAAAAGTTTAAAGTCTAGAAATTATTTCTATGCATCCCCCTTAACTACCTTGGGAAACGATTTACGTAAAACTTATTCTTACAATATCTCCACTCAACAAATGAACCATGCCTACCAAATTTCAAATCTGTAGGTTTAATACTTCAAATACGAGAATATATACAAGGGGGCGGGGTTTTAAAATGAAAAGCTAGGAAACGACACTGTGGGTATAAATGAAGACTTTATTCAAAGTATACACCATAAGCCTGAGCACAGCGATCCTATTAATTAACAAGCTGAAGGATTCCCTTTTCCTAAAATTCGTGTGGCCATGACGAGGTACAGTCCTTCGCAGTGTCTTTGAGTTTGTTTTCCCTTGAGTTTTTTTCTTTGACGTGTTTCCCTTTTCAATGTTTTTACAAGAAACCAAACACCATGGAAATCGCATGGAGACATGCCCAGGCTGTAGGGCGGATGGTCAGGCTGCTCCCACTCTTGAAATGGACCAGTTCCTCGGGTAGGAACCTGGAAACATGCAGAAGTGCTTTATCATGGAGTAGAACCACACCCTCTGTGAGCAACATCAGTCTTTTGTTTTTGATGGACCTTCTGTAGAATTCAGAGTGTCTCACAGTGCTCATCGGAGTTAATGGTTCTTTTGTTCTTGAAGAATTCAACAAGTAGCGGCGCTCTTTATAAGAGCCCCTGTTCACTCCTGAGCATGATCCGATCCATTCTGGGGATTCCTTTGACATACCTAGATGTCTCGCTACGTTCTCCCAAGCAGCATATGTAAATATGCTAATGGTTATGCTGCTAAGACGTTTCGTATTTTTTCATTTGAGCATCCCCTGTATGTTAACTTACGCCTCCCCATAACTCCTCACAACCACCCTTGGCAAAACCCCCTTTTGTATCGGATCTTTATTGCATAAAAGGTACTTGCTTGCCAAGTTTCAAGTCTGTAGGTCAAATAATTCAAAAACGGGAATTTTTATCTATAACATCTGTTAATTCATCGGAAACACCTTTGGGGGACAATTTTCGCAAATGACTTTTTTTAAGCGGATTTCTACTTTATGAAAAGAACATGCCGCTATATTTCCAGTTACTTGTTCTAATAGCTTCTGAGATATCAGAATGAATGAATGAGAGTCTTTTCGCCTTCCTATACAAGTGTGCATATATATATCCGACAAAACTAAAGACATTTTTCCAGTTCTAATTAGTCAGCTGTTTAGACACGATGCTTTTTTTTGAAGGGTTAAAATAAACAACCAATTTCCTCTGAATAAACTCACTATAAATGACTTAATGATTAAAATAATAGAAAATTCATTAATTTAGATAATAAACTGTATTTTTAATCTAATATCAATATCAACTTGGAGGAAATTATTCTTTCGAACCTGTATACAAATGATTTCAAAGGACAACTCAGGCGATTATTTGTTGCGAGACGAGAAATCATTTGTTTACCCTCGTAAAACCTAGAAAGTCGTTTGCGCAATACCCTTTCCGAATCGAAATGTTATCACAAGGTCTCATAGTATGTTGCTTTAGAACTCTTTCTCTTTTCAGTAGAAGACAAACAGTGGCAGAAAGTATGCAGCCAGACGTAACGCTACAATGTTATTCAACAGTAATATTAGAATTGAAGTTGAGTTACTGAAATTTATTATTCTTTAATTGCAAGTAATGTTATGCCTTATTTGCGTTGTTTACCTAACATTTTCATTAGTCAGTGAATAAAACAAATAGTAAAATGGCAATGGATATAATGTAACAATAGTTTTCAATGAATAAATTGTGTTCTTTTGTAAAGATGTTTATCGCATGGATATTTTTTATGGATGTACTGAAAGTCATCATGACTCGTACTAAAATTATCAAAACTTTCAGAATAAGTAATTCATTACCCCCTTTTTTTTATAAGAAATATTAAATTTTTGGTGTCAGATTTGTTTGAGTATGACATTTAGTATTTTATATATCATTGTTATTATGAGTTGTCATGGTTGCGACCTCGTGATCGACGCTGTCAAGTTAGGGGTTCAAGTACAAGTGTCACTGAAAACATGATATGTAGAGGGGTTGATATACATTAAATTCATGAATCGACGGGTGTTATTTTTGTCGCTTAACAATGGTTCAAAATTATGAGACTCATCACCAAAGCCCACGTGATACTACAGGTTGGATGCAAATTAAAATAAAATCAAACTTATTATTGTACTGTTGGGAACATTTTAGTTAGTTTCGTGAACCAAAAAGTACGAACTCCATTTTTTTACAATAGAAAAATTTAAAACGTAAAATAATAAACATTTCAGAAACACAAAATTTCTATTAATGATTTAAGAAGGGCAAATTTCAATTATATAACATGCCGGGCACAGTAACTTATACTAACTTGACCTCAAAATATGCGTTACCTGTGGTGTTTAAAAACAAATTTTGATGCTTAAAAGTGATTCCTGAAGATAGAATAATGCTACAAATTACAAACTAAATTATTCTGATAAAGTATAATCTATGATCCATTTTCGAGCATTTATCTCTTTTATTATGAATCATAAGTTAATAATAACAATATATATATATATATATATATATATATATATATATATATATATATATATATATATATATATATATATATATATATTATTATTATTAAGTTAAAGGATAACGTTTTCAAGTTCATTATGTTTTGATTTACATTGTAATAGCTTTTCAGTAATACAGTAATAATAAAATAGAATCGCGGTGTAAAAGAAGTAATAGAATATGAAGGGAGGTATATTACATTTTTTTATTTTTACAATCCTTTAGGAGGCAGAAGCAGAACTAAAATTTGGATTATTGTTCTTGCATATATAAAATAATTTTATTATAGCAACTCTAATTTGAAGTAGTATAATATCTATAGATGTATATTAAAAAGTCAAATAGTGCATTAGCAAAATTCTGGGCTTAATGCTAAGATTGAAAAAACAAACAGTCTTAAAGGGTAAACCTTCCTCTTTTTTATAAGCATTACTGGGATCAAATAAAATTAAGAAGGTAAAATACAAAAAATTAAAACAAATTTTAAAAAAAGTTGTAAAAAATTTATAATTTTTACAAGTCTAAATCACTTAAATCAAAGAGTATCAATCACTCTAATGAAATCTACATAATTAGGAAAAATGTACTTCACTTAAAAGGGTTATAACTAATTTGAAAGGAACTAAATCACCATAAAGCAAAAGTACATTAAAAATATAATCTACTTAAAGAACCTATAATCTATTTATAAAGAACCGAAACAAAAAAATATCACTTGATAGTTTTTGCAAAAATGATCGTTCATTGATATTAAAAGAATCAATAACATTTCATACGAAGGAATATGAAAAAAATATGTAGAGAATTTGGTTTAGTTTAGTAAAAAAAAATTGCAAAGTATTATGGGAAGAAGATTATATAAGAAAGAAAATTAAAACTAATAAACTGTAACTAATTCAGATAAAATCCAAATAACGGTACTTACGTATTATCGCTACCGCATTGGCGACCTTATATAAGACAAGGCACATGGTTGCCAATTCAGCGCGTACGACAAATGCAAAAATGGGGTTGCAAACTTGGTGAGTTATCTTGAAATTTGGCCTTTGCGATAGGACCCTATTGCCTACCTAAAAGGAACTGTTTAACTAAATTGATATCGCTACGCCACAGATTTTAACGCCAAATAGTCTTAAAATTTTGTTAAGGTGGAGTGATACATTACGATACGATTAAACTGTCCGATAAAGATGTATTTGGCTCGATTGCCAAATCAAGCCAAAATTAATAGGATACTGCTGTCAACTTAATACTAAGTAAAGCAGGTAGCATACATTAAGGTGTAAATAAATTAAATTTAACAATAAACGTATTACAAATATAAGAACTAAGAAGTTTATATGATTATTTTGATAAAATACGGTAATCATTTTAAATGGATGATTTTAAATATTAGTTTTTGTTTTATAAAATATTAATATTAAAGTTATTTTTATTAACTTTATATGAATTACATGACAAAAAATTGAAAATTATATTTCAGTAAAAATATATATGACTATTAGTGCTCTAGAATGGAATTTAAAATTATAATTAATTTTAAAATTATTAATTCTTTCAAAAATATTTCTGCTTGATATGCTATATTGTAAGCACGCACTCCATTGCAAGATGGTTATTATCAGTTTTAGTAGGTTTTGAGTAAGTAAAATAGGCACTTAAGTATAATACTGGGAATGAATTTCGCCAAATGCTTTCATTGAGAATAATAGCAGAAGTTTATACCACTGAAGCCTTTTATTCTTATAATCACTTGAATAATCAAACCGATCTCAAAAGGAATGATTTCGAATGATGATCTTGAAAACATACAAAATTTTAATACATACTAAGTTTTAGCCTCAATTACGCATTAAAATTTTCTCCAAATGGAATAACGTATTAAGAATAATTACAAAAATGCCAATTTAAGCAACATAACTTTAACAGCAGACGACTATGTATCAGCAAATAATTTAGGTTAGCCACATAAATTAGAATTATGAGAATTATTGAATTAAAGCAGACGGTAATAATATGGAAAATAATATTTAACCTAAACAATATTTATAGCTACTGCAAAATTTAAATAGTCAATTAAAATTGTTTCAAAATAGAGAGAAGAAATTTAAATATAGAACTAAATGTGTGTTTTACAATACGAAAGAGTCATGAATGCGAGAACAAGATTATAATGTGTGTACATGCGCAGGAAAAACTTTCCATCATTGGTTGTATATCGTGGCATTTGGCAAATTTTCATTTGACGAATTATTCGACGGAATAAAACCTAAGTACCATAGAATAAAAATAAATCTTAGATATGAATAATTATTTCCACCAAATTTAATTCTATCACTAATGTGTCTATAAGGAAAACTATCTTCATTATCAATATAGTGTTTCCACATAAATGTAATTTTAAGTTGGCTAACATTTTGTGAGCTGTTCATTTTAGTGTAAGGGTGTACTCTGTTTCTACAAAATATCATTAAAAGTACATATAATTTTCTTTAAAAACTAAATTAACAATAGTGTTATAAATTTCAAGCTTTGTAATGTTATTTAGACCATAATTTTGTAAGTAATTTAGGAAATCTGTAATGATAGCTTTAACTTTGCGATTATTTATAATTCTTTGTAAACACATTTTTATAATTTAAGAGATGTAGTTAAGTGAGGTTTTTAAAATCATTAGTTACAAATCAAAATTTTATTCGAATTGCATAAAATGTTAGAAGTTAAACGCATATGTGTGGTAACCTAAATTCTGTAAGATGTATGAATAATTTTTTTTATAAAAGGTCAAACTATAATTATAAATTTATTTATCACACAAACCATAGAGTTATAAAAATAATTGTTGTTTTAGAAAACATATAATGACATACATACCAGACACCATATATGTATAAACAAAAATTACAGTATTTTATATATACATCATTGTGAAGTGAGAAATGCTAAATTTTTACATAAAATGATAATTATCCATATTTAATATGGTTACTTGAAAATTCACATTTAATATAGCCTTCATGAGCCTTCAGTATACCATGTAAGCGTTTTGATAGATATCTTACTCAGTTATACACTTGCTTCCGAAAGTCTGCGTACAGGCGATCATCTTTCATATTCATGCAAAAGTCGCTAATTAAATGATGTCTTTCTAAATCAACACTATCTTTATTGATTCCTCAAACGTCGTAAATTCAAATAGTATAAGCAACAATCACCTGAATATTCCATAAAATAATACAAATATTTAAAACTTGAAAACTGCATAAATCGTGTGCTTCAAAAGTCTGCGTACACTGGGATAAACCTTTACAATAATGGATTGTAACTAAAAGTTAATACTTTTTAAGCTATTTCGTTCTTTCTATAAATCACTCAACATATTTGACAAGGATTTAACTAGCTTAGTTGTTTCATCTGTGGATATTTTGTTTCATTCTTTTACTCTGACAGATTTGAGCACATTTCCTTGGATGTTATTCGTTTTCCCTCATTATTTACTCGAGTAAATCCTACAAATGCTGTATTGTGCTTAGGTCTGGGGACTAGGTTGACTTTCGGGATAGGTTTGTGGCATGTCAGAATAGCCAAGGTTTCTCATTGTGAGCCCTTTGCTTGGTACATTTGTGCCACTGAAAGTAAAAATGATTACTCACCACAAGTTTCTCGGTACTTGCCTTGAAATTTTGCTTCAATAAGTTCAACTAATTAATTTCGTACATCAGTGTTTCTCAAACTTTCAATACTGGCGCCCCCCTTTTCAATCACAATTTTTATCGCGCCCCCTTATACATTAATAAATTACTGAATGCAATAATAATGCCTTTTGACGTTAAAGCTACAATACACGATCTTAATTATAAACCGTACAAATTAATAACATAAGTATTAAATTTTGTATATGTTACTTTTAAGCAAAAAAAAATTAAGTAATAGGATAAAATTATTATGTTATTTTTCCTTTCTCTGATTTTTAAATTGGAACATATTGCAAAATGCGGTGGCTACTTAGAAGACAAAATATAGATATCAGCTAAATATGAGACATAGCCATCCTGTGATAACTATGTCTTGCGGGATCCGCGTAAGCTAGAGGTGTGGGATTATCTAAAAGATGAGACATTTTGGATTCTTAACACAACTTTTATAAAGAATAACTTAAATTACTTAATTCTAAATAACAACTTTCTTTAAGTGAGAATAAGCCACCAATTAAACTGAATATGCAAGTCAGATCGCACAACTAGAACACTTATCTTAATTTATATTTAATTAACTGCCTAATCTAACTTCCTATACAAAATATTACCTTTTATAGAGTCACCCTCCTTCCTTGGTTGAAGACACTCCTATTATGCTATTTGTTGGTGAGAATACTCAGGCCTTATTAATCCTTCTTATAATTAATATTAATGACAATGAGCGTATCCTTCTTCCTGAGTTGTAGGTCGTCTAAAACTTGTTCCGAACGATTCCACACTAAGTTATCTCTAGGCTTGCCGTCATATCTCACCAAACCCTCTATCCTTTTAAAGTATATCCCATTTGCATATTCGTCCTGTTTCTCTTCTTGGTATTGGGTTGGAAAAGTTTTGCCATTAATCNGTATATCCCATTTGCATATTCGTCCTGTTTCTCTTCTTGGTATTGGGATGGAAAAGTTTTGCCATTAATCGTGGCCGTCAAAGAACTTAGGAGTTATGTTAGAAAAAGAACGCGAGAGACGTCACAACCCCCTCCAAGAAGAAAAAAGTGATTTATTTAAGGGTTCTCAATGCCCTTAATAAATTACGTGCCTAAATTTTTATTCTGAATCTCTTCGCTTTCTAAGTTTTATTTGAATTTTAACCTTGAATCCTCATTTTAACTTCTATAATTTCCAATATTTATCTTGACTTTAATTATCATTACTCATCATAGAATTAAATTTAATATTCAACTTAATTTTAAATTTAAACTGGTGACAATAAATTTTATTCCATTAACTAGGCCAACATTAATAATTGCTGTTTAATTATATAGTTCATTCTCACTTTTTACATATATACTCTTAAAGTAACATATTTATACACTTAAATTTTCTACTTGAATTTTTCCTTGGTGCGCAGACCCAAACTCTGCATCCGTATCATCATTTCATATGGAGCTGGAATTTCTGCTCCACTTTTTCCGTGTTGAGGTTACATATCATCTATTGACATTATTTTCAGGGTCTGTCGCCTTGAAATGAAAACTCTCTGAGTTATTTTGTCCAATCTATGTTTACATAATACCAATAAGTTTCACAATTTTTATGCATTATATATTATTTGTAAATCACAATAAACTTTCATTTCCATCCCCGCATCTGGTTCCACAAAATTCCCAATGAGCCGCGCAGCGCCGTTAATATTATTTTTAGTGTCCTGACTACGCCGCGTTTCCCTGAACCAGATGCATCATAATACGGAACAATACAACAACATATATATATATATACATATTATACAATTACAAACATTTTTCACTAAACCATTAAAACAAATAACCAAAGGAATTGTCGCATCTCACGAAGTCATACATCGAAGCAAACAAATGTGCAATTACAATTGTTTTCTCCAGAAAAAAAATTTTAACAAGTCAAAAGTTCAAAAATAAATATACACTCATTGTAGTGTCAACTTTTGCTTGGCTTATAACTTTTAAACATCGCCCGAGACTTCTTTCTTTGCAATAATTCTTCCGACCAATTGTTGGAAAGATCATAAAAAAAATGAAACAATACAACCTGATTTTTATTTGTCCCCGTATAGGGCTTCCAATGACGAGGTGCTACCACTGTTCTTTCCATTTCTTATTCCTAGGGTGCAGTAGAATTCTTTATGATGTCTGCTGTAGGGCTTGTAGTCTCCTTGTCTGGTTTTCCTTATAGGCTTTGTTTCCTTGGCCGATCTGGACTCCTGATCGTTTCTCATGCGTGGCCTCAGTTTGTAGTTTCCATCTTGAATTTCAGTTGTCTCCGTCCTGTTCTTTTTCCTACTTATATAAATAGTACTGGATGACAATGGTCTTTTGTTAATATTATTGTGTCCCTTTTTGTGTCACTTTCTCTGTGGTCCACTTGCCCCTGATCCATATGACCTTTTCATTCCCTTAGCGAGTTTTGCCTTTTTACTTTTCCTGTCGTTCTTAAATGAACTAGGAAGCGATCTGACCAGTGATCTGCGTTTATCGGTCCTATCTGTATTTTTATAATGTTTTGATTGGCGATTAATCCCTTTTGCCTCTAACTTAGGTTTCACCACAGATCTTTCTTTCCCATAGTGTGACTCATTCAATCCCTGATGTACATTTTCCGAAGTACTCGTTTCCTGACTTGATCTGATACTATCTGGGCTACCTGTTCCTAACTCGACCTCGTCACATTTCCTATGACGATATATTCTTATTTGATCAACGTTAACCGTTAATCTTTTTCCTGATTTCCATATTACAATATTATTGTTATTTCTTACTTCTAATACTCTATAGGGTCCTTCAAATTTTTGTTTAAATTTAGCACAGATTTTATTAGCTGCTGAACTTAAAGGGTGTGTCTCTA
>BMAV01010954.1:142203-155686 GCA_019973955.1 Trichonephila inaurata madagascariensis
ATTTTCTTTAAAAACTAAATTAACAATAGTGTTATAAATTTCAAGCTCTGTAATGTTATTTAGATCTTAATTTTGTAAGTAATTTATGAAATCTGTGTAATGATAGCTTTAACTTGGATATTATTTATAATTATTTGTAAACACATTTTTATAATTTAAGAGATGTAGTTAAGTGAGGTTTTTAAAACCATTAGTTACATATCGAAATTTTATTCGAATTGCATAAAATGTTAGAAGTTAAACGCATATGTGTGGTAACCTAAATTCTGTAAGATGTATGAATAATTTTTTTTATAAAAGGTCAAACTATAATTATAAATTTATTTATCACACAAACCATAGAGTTATAAAAATAATTGTTGTTTTAGAAAACATATAATGACATACATACCAGACACCTTATATGTATAAACAAAAATTACAGTACTTTATACATACATCATTGTGAAGTGAGAATTGCTAAATCTTTACATAAAATAATAATTATCCATATTTATTATGGTTACTTGAAAATTCACATTTAATATAGCCTCCATGAGCCTTCAGTGTACCATGTAAGCGTTTTGATAGATATCTTACTCAGTTATACACTTGCTTCCGAAAGTCTGCGTACAGGCGATCATCTTTCATATTCATGCAAAGGTCGCTAATTAAATGATGTCCTTCTAAATCAACACTATTTTTTATTGATTCCTCAAACGTCGTAAATTCAAATAGTATAAGCAACACATCACCTGAATATTCCATAAAATAATACAAATATTTATAACTTGAAAACGACATAAATCGTGTGCTTCAAAAATCTGCGTACACTGGGATAAACCTTTACAATAATGGATTGTAACTAAAAGTTAATACCTTTTAAGCTATTTCGTTCTTTTTATAAATCACTCAACATATTTAGCAAGGATTTAACTAGCTTAGTTGTTTCATCTGTGGATATTTTGTTTCATTCTTTTACTCTGACAGATTTGAGCACATTTCCTTGGATGTTATTCGTTTTCCCTCATTATTTACTCGAGTAAATCCCACAAATGCTGTATTGTGCTTAGGTCTGGGGACTAGGTTGACTTTCGGGATAGGTTTGCGGCATGTCAGAATAGCCATGGTTTCTCATTGTGAGCCCTTTGCTTGGTACTTTTGTGCCACTGAAAGTAAAAATGATTTCTCACCACAAGTTTCTCGGTACTTGCCTTGATATTTTGCTTCAATATAAGTTCAACTAATTAATTTAGTACATAGTTGATTCAATTAATTTCTGTGATTACCAGCCGAAAACCTTCCAATGCACACCCAAACATTATGCCTCCTTCTCCATATTTGATAGTCGAAAAAGGATTATCTTTCATAAGATCTGTCCAGGAATTTTTACAGTCATGTTTTTGTGTTTTTTGATGCTAAAATACAAAAGTTAATTTCAATTGAATATATTATATTTTTCTAAAAAATATGTGTGTTATTTAGGTGTTTTTGACAAAGGCATTCTCTTAACTCTGTTCATTTGCAAGACGAATGGTTTCTTTAGTGCAACTCGGGCATGATAGTGATCCTTTTTCAGTTTTCTTCGAATTGTAATTATAGTCACACTTTTTTGCAATATCTCAGCAACACTTTTAGCTATTTGTGAAGCTTATAGTCTTGTATTTATTTTTATAGAGCGTATTACAAAGCAAAATTCTCGAGTTGACACTGCAGACGCGTGGCCGGATTTAAGTTTGGACGTTAAAATTTTAGTTGGTTTGTAGTTTATGAACACCTTTTGAATCAATGAATGTCTCCTATTAACAATTTCAACAATTTCTTTAAGAAAGTTCCCTTTTTCTGAAGATCCATGATGATTTTTCTTTTAATACTATATCGATCTCTATTCTGTTGCCTATCATGGAACTACAAAAGCTTTCAAATCTCAAATCCTAAATAAATCGTAAAAGAAGCTTATAATTACTTAAACACAAGATTTAGTGCAATTATTTTACAATAAAAGGTCTTTAAAAGCTCTAATTTGTAAGTTTACGCAGACTTTTGCCGCGGATGTTTGATGGTTATTTGGTGATCATTCTTGTTTTTTCTCGTTAAGGTGAATTTGGTTGCTGTTGTTTGTATAAGGATATTTTGAAGAATTGCTGACAAGTATTTCGATCTTCTAAAGTGAGTTTTTAATAGTGATTATAGCATAAACACGTAAGAAGATTACCTGTACGCAGACTTTCGGAGGCAAGTGTACATATATTTTAAATTAGACATTGAATAAGAATTGGTTGGTTTAATTTTATATTTACACATCATCTTTGAATAACCTTGGCGAAAATAAAATCAGAATAAATAGTTATATTTTCTTATGGAAGAAATATTTTGGATTTCTCATATGTTTATCTGTGATTAATTTTACACTGTTTAACGATTATGTAATTATTATTTTATTTCTTGAGCAACAAATATTAACCTCTGCGCACCAGACTGTGCTTTCTGGTATCCCTAGAAATCCCAGATTTCTAGGAGATACTGACCTTGTGACGTTACGATGAACATTTCATTTTTCCTTTTGACGCTGAGTAAGGCACACTTTCGTTCGGATTTCGTTTTGCTTTCTAAAACGTGTGTAAATATTTTTGTTTATTTTTACTTTTTTATGGCCAATATGGCATCGTCTTTGGATTTCAAAGAAAGATACTGAATGAAAATATTTGCCGGAAACCAAGGAGTAACACAGTGTATCTGATACGAATTTATCTATTTTCGACGAAGAAGATGAAGAAATAGAACAAAATGGCAATACACTTCTGTTATGCATGTGGAAAAGCTTTTTGTCCCAAGTAACATTTCGATGAATTTTACAAAGATTGCAAGTTTAATTTTCTTTTTTTTTCAAATCTTTGTTTCGCTGTTATTTTACAAATTATCTTTTGTAATTTTATGCAATCCCAATAAAAGAAAATCTACCTTATAATGTTTCCCATGTTGGATACACTGGTTGTACACATAAATATGCTATGTGTCCACATGAGGTGACAATGAGACATAGCCATATACATAGCATGTATCCACGAGTGGTTACATGGTATGCAAGGGGTTAATCCCAAAGCAAATATTTATAAATTTTCTCAAGCTTTTTTCCTTTCAAATCCTTTCTTTTGAGTGACGCAACTTTTACAGAATAATCTTCTTTAAAAATTCTTCTATTGAAGTATTTTAATTTTAAACAATTTTTTATGTTATGGTTAAAAAGCAAATATTTTAAATATAATCATCTATTGTGACAGTCATTGTTCCCGTGAAAGATAATCCATTTTGAATTGTTTTCAGTGAATCTTTATTTCTAGTGTAATAATTTTTCATCGCTTAAAAGAGAGATAAAATAAATAATAAAGAACATAAGCGATTCTAGCCTCTGATTTATGATTGTCTTTTATGAAAACAATTATGTAAAAGCAATTTTGATGCTCACCACAATTTTGTATGATTTTCATGGGCCATTTGTGTCATAAAAATTTAAAATATATATTCTGCAAATGTATTTAATATTAAGAAATCGCGGAAGAGAAATACAAAAAAACATAATTAACAAGATCGACATAAATGTTTATTTCGATTATACATCATGATATGAAAAACTTATTTTGAAGTTAGTAAAATTTAATTTTATGTTTAATATTATCTTTTTTTTCAACATTCTTAGAATTTACCTTTTGGATTCCTTATTTGAGAGTTGATGAGAAATCCATAGAATTTTAAGGAAATCGAGCTGGAAACATTGTGCATGACAGGAGAAATTTAGAGAACTTCATATAAACAAGCTTTAAATTTGAATAGATAGTATACATTGTATTATATTGTTTACTATATATTCTACTTCACTGTATAAAAAGTAATAAATTTTTTCTCATGCTTAAAAATAAGTATATTAGATTTTGTTGACATTGCGATTTTAATTTACATTTAGAAGAAAACTTCTTCTGTCCAGGTTCTTTGAAATGAAAGGTTTTGCTTATAAGATGAGATACATCCAGAGTTTGAAAATTTGTTTTCTTTATTGATAAGAATCTGTAAACTGTATAAAACTAGGCTCATGTATTTCAATTACGTTGGAGAATGGATGTTTATAAAATGTATTTGGTATAAAAGATTACAAGGCCTATGCCTGTAAAATTTGTTATTTTTATTGAACTGAAAAAAAGATATGGAAAAATTGAAAGTTGTTTTCTAATTCTATAACATGTATTCTCAATAAATAGTTCCCTAAGCAGTGGTTATTTATATTTGCTGACAAATAATGTACTTTTATGATTTTACATGAAAAAAAATTTTTTTATCTATTATAATAACAGCAACAACATAAAAAATAACGATATGTTTTAAATGAACTCATAAGTTTTTTTTATGTGAAGAGTAAAAAATATAACAAAATTTTACACTTGTGCGACGTAGTTGCAACAAAAATAGTTGTTATTATTAGAAGACATGCAAATTATAGAATAATAATGAAATATATGGATTTATTAGTTTAAAGATTTGTCTTAGTTTAAAAATTTTGAGGAAGAATTTCCAAATTTTAATATACTTTTCTGGATAAAATATCGGCTGGGTGGCGTGGTTGGTTTGTCGCTGGCCTTCTGTACCCAAGGGGGCGGGTTTGACCCCGTCCCAAGTTGAGGGATTTTCGTGATGCAGAAATTTGACTGCGGTCATGCCGTATGATTATACGGCATGTAAAAGTCCCTAGGAGTGCCCTAGGCGAAATTAAATCCTAGTACAGGCTCGCATCATTCGAGCTCAGGTGCCTCCCTCTAGAGAGGAAACTGGGCGTCAAAATTACCTCCGGCGATTGGTATCCCCCTATCCCTAACTAAAAATAGATATCTGCTTTTGGTGAATGTACTAGGAAGATTGATGAACTCTGTTAATAACTGTTGATTATCTGCCATTAGATATATATTATTTTGTTCAGTATTATACAAAGATAAAGAGATATGCAAACTTACTCGTTACTGGCTGGAACGCATTGTTTTGTTCCGGAAAAGTTTATGCTTTGAATGAACAGTGTTCTCTATTTAAAATCTATAAATTTTAATGAAATCTAAGAACTTTGAATCTAAGAATTGTTTCTTTCTTACAATAATAATAATAATAAGTAATGGAAATAAGCGCAATTTAATGAAGGTTTCAATAACAAAATTAATTTCTTCTTTGATAACTACATAATTATGAGCTTTGGCAAATAATAATTACTTATAAATATCAGAATTCCTTTTTAATACTTTAATCCCAAACATGTATTGAAATTAGAAAGCAACCATTCAAATTTCAGCAATAATAATTTCATTTAGTTATTTTATGTTATTCTTAGGTTATTATTAGTTTTAAAACGATAATTAAAGAAAATAATTTTGTAAAACGATAATTAAAGAAAAATAAGGTTTTTGAAAACAATTGTGTGTGTGAATCAAAGTTTTTATTTAACTGTACATATCAAGTTGAATCTGCAAATGAAAAGAAAAAGTTCTTAACCGTTTCTGAAGCTTTGTTGAAAATTAAACTAAATGAGTGACAGTTAAATTGATTTCAACAAAATATTTTTTATTTCGCTTTTGCTCGAAGTCCCAAGTCTTTGTTGTGTGAACTCGGTCTCTTTCGGGAATATAAACAAACTTTACTCAGAAGTGCTTTGTTTACATTTGATTCTTAGGGAAAAACAGGAAAATAATAAATAATTTAATTAATTTCTTTTCATTTATGGAAAATTGCAATTTATATAAAAATATATTTAAAAAATTAAAGAGGTTTGGTATTTAATATTAATAAAACTCCATACGAAACTTACTTTTTTAAGAGGTCAGAAATTACATTTTTAAAAACGAATTTGTCTTAATTGCTTTTACTGATTAGAATGTATATTTTATTTTCTTTGCATATTATATTACGAATAGAGTAAGTATAAGCAGATTAATAATTTATGAAAAGGAAAAAGTTACTTGCAATCTATTTCTTCTTCGAAAATTTGTTGTTGATATATAATTTTTAAAGTTAAATTATTATAAAAGTGATGATAAATTTTTTGATGCCAACTTCATACTTGGTGTCGTAACACCAAGAACAAATGTTTTATGCAAAATTAATTACAGTTTTTACAGAGTTCCAGGATGAAAATTTGTTTTACTCTGAAAAAAAAAATTGCGTGTTAGTTGCTTGGATAATTTTTGCATTTAACTCCTTCAGGACCAGCGGAAGGAGAAAGAAGCACTTCCCAAAGCTCGGTACGTTCGAAGAGGATAAGCACGCACGAGACCGGTCGAATTTCCCTCTGCTAAGCCTATAATTTCCTTTAAAAAATCATATAAAGTTTTAAATGCAATCAAACACGCTAAAACTTACAACTTACTATCATTGATGGAACACGGAGTACAAAAATTTTCGATATATTTAAAAAAAAAAACAATTGCGAATTTTAAAGAAAAAGTTATTATTTTAATAAAAAAAAATATACTTTCAGAAAAATTGACAAAAATCCCATACATTTGCATACGAATACAGAAAATATTAGAAAACTAAACCAACTTGTTCAAAATATAAACAGAAATCCATAGAGCAATAGATCACGAACCTATAAATGTTCGATTCTCTCGAAAAATAAACGTGTGCAGTTGTTTATATTCATAAATATCTCGGATCTAATTAAAAAACATGGAGCCGAAAGTACATATTGAAGTTTCAAGTTTTATGAAATATTATTCAAAAAAAAAAACCCCGGTTTTTAACCGCCATCTAATGCTTGTTAAAATTAATATAAAAACGTTCCTAACTCTGATCACACCGGTGTGATCATGGGGCTACGAACAGGGAAAGCTCAATCACATGTATGATTCCCTAGGCCATGGAGGGAGAAACGCGTGATCACATATATGTGATCATGGTCTTGAATGGGTTAAAATCATTCAATCACGTAGTATTCAGTCATCGGTTACGCTTCTGCTTTCTTACGTGGGCGTGGTAGCTTAGTGGTCAAGGTATTGGATTGTGGCCGGCTTGTCATGACTTCGAGCCCAGTACCCCTAAAGACCCACCATGTAGGGGAGCGATGCACGTTGAATCTGTCGAGAGCTCGAATGTCCTCTTGTTGTTGTGATGTGGTAGCTAGGAGAGTTGATACCAGCTCAGGTGTCGTCCTCGTCACTTGATCATGATTGAAAATTACAAGGTTCATCACCAAAGGCCCTCGTGTAGCTGAACAGCGCGACGATAATATTCATTCACTTTGCTTTTTTACCAATTATATAAGTTATCCAATACACTTCATGTGAATGCGTTGCCTTTTTATGTATTTAACCAAACATAACTTTTCAAAATGCTGTGCATTTACATATTAACGGAAAATATATTATATATAAATTTAGAACCCCAGAGGCCAAGTGATAGAGTATCGTGCTTCCACACCACTGGTCCGGCGTCCTATTCCCAGGCTGGACAAGGTCGAATCAGCCTTTCAACCCTTCAGTGGATCGATGAATGTGTACCAAGCTTGCTTGAGGACTTAAATACTGGGAGTCTCGCTTCAGACTAACCTCCTGATCGGGACATTTACTCATGCTACTCATCACCCAAGGTCACATATACTGAGATGGACACAATAAGCCTTGGCCCTCATGGACTGTTGCGCCACTGAGTTTAGTTTAGCTTAGTTATATAAAATTATTATACAGATATATATTGCTTGACAAAAGTCAATCGAAACAGAGTTAATGTAATGTAATTTGCTCCAGTAGAAAGAAATAATAATAAAAAATAAATAAATAAAGAGGTTGAAAAAAGGCACACTTAAATTTTAAAATATGTAAAATATTAAAATTTAGAATATGTAATAAAATAGTTATGAAGGAGTAAAAACTCCTTCTATAACTCCTTTTACTGGAACAGAAAACTCAATATGAAATTGTTGCCAATTGTTCAATATAGTAAAAATGTCGAGAATTTTGAGGAAAAACTGTTGAGGAATTTTTAATACCAAATATTTTTTTTTATATAGCGTGTGTGAAATAGGATAGCACAAGTATACGTAATAAAACAATGGATGTCTTCAGCAATTTAATGATGCGTTATATATAAATGATATAAATTTTCTATTCATCAAGTTTCAAATTTATTAACGAAAAAAATAACCAAGATGATTCAAAAATAAAATTGGATTACAGTGTGTTGCTTATAATACAACACAAACAAGAACTATCTGCAAATTATTGCAATCGTAAGAATTTGGTAGCGAGGCCACTACTAGAGGGTACCACCATGAAATGACTTTCCCTTCTGGAGATTTGCCATGTCTGCAAAGGATAACTTCCTAAAATTCAACCTATTAAAAAAATTAAAAGAAATAATCATAATTAGGATCAGGTTTAGACGTCCATATGCAGTATATAATAATTTTTAAAAAATCTTCTTTATGAATCATTTTTATTTTCTTCTTCTTATTGACCCTTCCTTTCGAGAAGGGTGACAACACACATGTCGTCCTCGTCTCATGCTATTGGTTCAAAATTGTTGTGCCCGTCTCCAATCGCCATCGTGTTGTTCTACGTAGCAATGTAATTTAAAATTAAATCTAATCTTATTACACATATTTGTAAAAAAAAAAAAAAAATTTTGGGGAAATTTTTTAACCATTTAAATATTTTAAAAATAAAAACAATTTTTTAACTTTTATTTAAAATTTATAGTGTCCGTTAGTTACAACTGTCCAACGTTTCATAGTTTTATCAAGCCCCTAAAAAAGGGGAAAGGCAAAGTATTCTTACATTGTTTTGGGACACCCTCTATTTAATATTTATTTCCGAAAGAAAGTTTTACAGTTACCCGAACAGATGATTTCCCGTTGGTGAAGTACCAGGGATATGCTCCCGAGGAAAAAGTTTTTTTTCCCCAACTCTGCAATTTTTATCTGTTTCTTGCCACATACAGTAAGCGTTGTGGGAGGAAAAAACCCCCTTTTTTGGCCAAAAGAGGGGTTTATATTGAATTTTTAGCTCAAAACACCAATTCAAAAACAACCATTTCATTTTTTCAGCAACATGTTTCCCTGCTATTAAAACAACACACACATAACCTTCTGATGCAGCCAGTTTTGGATATGGATGATGGTGCCCCCTTTTTAATTTTTGTAAACCCCTTAAAATTTTTAACCACTGTTTGCACCATCCATCTTTCTCCTTGTCACCAAGTGACCCAAAAAGGTTTATTTTTGGAGAGAAAATTTTTAAAAAGAACACACCGAATTTCGCCCTTTTAAATTTTTTTTCGCGTAAAAACGAGGGGCACAAAACCAATTTTTTTAATGTAATTAAAGCAAAGTCTTTTTAATTTTAAAGTTAAAAACCCACTTCTTGGAACATGGAATTTGTCCGGCCATTTTGCGTCCCAATCGTCACGACATCTAGGCTTTCCTGATCTGGTTCATTTTCCCAAAGAAGAACCAAAAGCAAATTTCCAAGAAATTTTTTGGATGCCCGAGCTGTTACTGTTTCCTTCCAAACATGTCATACAATTTTTTTTTGCCCCTTTGTGTTATTTTTTTTTAGGAACAAAACAAAAACAATGTTTTAAAGTGCCCTTTCTTCACTCATCCCGATTTTTAGTTAAAAAATGAAATGCGAGAAAACGTGTATAAATAATCAATATTATTCTAATCAAACTGTTTAAACCGGTTTCCCCTTTGGGGCCCCAAATTTTGGGAAGGATCGACAATGAAAGTTCATTGTTCAAAAAAGACAGAATTTTCCCTTATACCCAATTGGGAAAACCTTCGATCGCGGGTGTGGGGGCAGAAGAAACAGACATTTTCAAATTAAACACTTTATTTACCTTTTTAAATTTTTTAGACTTATAGAATTACTGAGAATGTGCTCTAAAACTTAAAGGCAATAAAAATTATTAACTTTAAATTTTAAAAAAAAATAAAACTTATCATTTTCCTGAACTCTTTGCTGCAAAACTTTTAATCGTCAGGGGAAGGTGGGTGGTTTCCTTTCTCTTAATCCCTCCCTTCGGGAAAATAACTAAGTCGACCACTGGGCGTCACACTATGCTTCCTTTGAATTAATTTTCAACCACACCTGCCTACTCCACGACACACTTAAATAGGAAGCTGCATTACAAAAAAAAGGGCTAGAAAAAAAAGGGGTTTTTTTTTCTAAAATCACAGTAAAAAAAATATTTAACCCCAAAAGGATTAATAGGATTTGAATAGAACTATACACAAAAATTTAAAAGTAGTTTTTTCCTGATGTTAAACAAAATATTTTTCTCAACCTTTATACATTAAAACAAACCTTTATAATCGAGAGATTTAAGTTTACTTATGTTTTTATTTTTTATTTTTTTACCCCTATTGCCAAAGAGAACTTTAACGATTTTTAATAAACTTGGGGACAAAAGATTTGTAAAAAGGTAAAACTAAAATCTGTGAATACAAATAATTCAAAGAGCTCAAACACTAATAAAATGTTTAATTTACACTTTATTCTAATAAAGTTGAAAAAAATTTAAAAAAATTTTAAAAAAGGAATTTCCTTTATAAATTCAATAAAATTAATAATGGAAAAAAAAAAAGAAAAAAAAATTTCCTTTTTTTAAAACTTCTCTTTTTTACATCTACTACTTTTTTGAAAAAATATAGTAAGATTTTTTTTTTAAAAAAAAAAATTTTAAATTTTTTGTGTAACAGTTTGAAAATAAAAACTTCAACACAACACATAGACTGTTTTAAAGTATTTTTAAAATTTTTTTTATGTAACAAGAAAAACCATGAAAAGAAAATTGTCCAAATAATACACATTTAAATTTCACTAAATTTTGAACGAAAAAAAAATTAATTTTTTTTTCTATACTAAAAAAAAAAAAGATAAAAAACAATTTCATGCTATAATTTGAGTAAGTAGGGATATTAAAGATACAGAGACATTGGGGGAAACTTTTTTTTTTTTAGTTCTTTCTGGTTCTCATCTTTTGTGCATAGCCGTTTTTTTTTTCTTCCTCAAAATTTTGGGAAAATGATCAAAATTCTGAAATTGCAGAATATCTTGAAATTAGAAAAATTTTTTAATGTTTTAAATTTTGTCTATTCTTATGCATATATAGCATAACAATAGACAAAAATATTACATTACATCCATTAATGTTGTTTTCTGAAGTGTTTGCTGAATTTTAAAATAAAAAGAACGAGACAGTGTCCTTACATCTACACTATGTTCGTTTTTAGGTAGGAAACCCTTGTGATAGCGCTTAATTTTATATTCAACTATATAAACAAGCTTGTTAAAATACTTCAGGATCTGTTTTCCTGAATCAAACAATTGTAATGCTTTTACTACCTTTTATTAGTTGAAAAAGCATAACTAGGAAAATTTTTTTAAAATAATATTAGGTTTACAGGAAAGTTCTGTCCATTTTTAGAATGAAACACAAAGTAAAAATGTTTTAATACTTTGAATAAATTTTATTGAATAAAATAATTGAAAATTATAATTTTTGACTTCTTACCTACGTGAGAATAATTTGTATATTCCATTTTTAAAAAATGCCTCTAGAGGCAAACATTGAACCACTGCTCGTCTGATATGTTTTTTGTCTTTGTTCTTAAATTTTTTTTGTAAGGATATAAAGAAATGATAATCGGAGAGTGCTGGATCCGGAATGTATGGTGGATGCCTGTTCTCAGACTAGCTCTTTCAGTTTCTGGAAAGTTCTCAAATCAGCATGTTGCCTGATATTATAAAAGCAGTATGATCCCTTTTCCCAGCATCCCCAGTTTTTTTTTGAGTGGAAAAGGGGCCCGGGCCCCTTAAAAATATTCGTACCGAAAAACATCCTTCTTCAAACCAAAAGAACTTAGCAAAAAAACGAAACAATAATTTAAAATTTTTACCACAGATAATCATATATATACATTATTTCTCAAAATTTGGAAATTTTGAAAAAAATTTAAAAAAGTTATAAGAAAAAAAAATTGATAATTTTTAAAAAATATAAAAATTAGTATTTTACCCCGCGCAGAATTCCAAATTTACAAAATTAATTTTGCTTGGTATAAAAAAGTTTAATTTTAAGGTTATACTAACTTTTAAGAAATTTAGAGAATTTTTTTTTTTTTAAATACAATTATATATAACGAAAATTATAAGAAAAAAATTAATTAAAATTGAAATAAAAAAAATTCTATTATTTTTTTTTTGAAAATTGATGTATAAGTTATGAATAACCTTATTTTGAACACGTGTAGAAAATTTCAAATTAATACCATAAATAGCCAGAAACCTGCGGGAAGTTTAAAATTTTTTTATTTTGGAGAAAATGGCAAAAAGATAAGAAAGAGATCGGATTTTTTCGTTTGAGTTTCACTACTTGATTCTCAGTAACTTTGGAACTTTTCACTGAATCATCACAACTTTCGTACCAAAATGCTCAGAAATATTGAGTCATATATTTTCTTTTCTAAAAAATTGAAAAAGTTTGCAATTTAAGAGTACTATGAGCCATTAAAATTATCCAATTGCTGACAGTACCTCTCCGAATTTAGCTTATCGTTCGCTTTTAACCGCAGTCGAGGAATGTTTCCCCCATGGACACAACATTCATTTACTCAGGTCAGCTTGAAGAGGTTTTCCGGGTTCACAATATGACCTTTTTTATCCGATATTTTCAAATATAATCTACTTTTCATCCCCAGTTACCATCTGCTCCAAGAATGGTTCAATTTTGTTCTGTGCAAGCAGAGATGTGCATATGATGACACGCGATAATTCAGATTCTGATTTATTTCATGCGGCTTCTACCTCGAGTATTTACAAACTAATCCTAGTTTACGAATATAGTTCAAAATGGTTTGCTTTAGCTGAATCACGCCTTTTCGCAATCTTCGAGATCAAAAAAAGAATTCTGCTCTAAGAGGGAGCAGCTTATCCGAAAGGTCAAAAACACCTATTTGAAATTTTTCAGACCATCTTCTATATGTTTTACGATAAACTGTATCTTCACCGAACATTTTCTACAAATTTCTACACGCTTCTTTAACATTTCTTCCTTGTGTCGAAATTTATACAAAAAACAGTGGCTTAATTGAAATTTATCAGTAACTATGGGTACACGACCGAGTTTCACTTAAGGTATCCGACTACGTTAGGAACCATGATTTTAAAAAAGCGCATAAATGGATAATTTTCATGATATTTAGTGTCACTCAGGTTAGAATAAGGATAAAATTTTTTTAAAAAAATTTTTACAAAAAAAAATTTTTAAAAAAATTCATTATTTTGGAAAAATAAACTTAGGGAAAAATCTTTTTTTTCAAAATGTTTTCCTTTTGTGAAAAATGCTTCTAATATAATAATAAATTGCCTGTATGTATAGTTCAGATATATATAGCTCATATGTTTTATAGCCTTAAAAAGTTCGGGTCTCTACAGAGGTTCAACAGATTTTTTGAAAAAATTTACATTATTTT
>BMAV01010955.1:0-44152 GCA_019973955.1 Trichonephila inaurata madagascariensis
CCCGCCTTCGACCTCCTCCCCATATTTTGGTCCTTTTTCCCCTGTGCGGGGTGTTTAAATGTATTTAAATCGGTTATCTGGGTTTGGCCGGTCCGATTGACTGTAAAGGTTAGTATCGTTCAATTCTGCTCGTGACCGCCTTACTATTTGGCCCAGCTTGCCTTGCTAAAGATTTTTAGAAAGATTTTAATCTTGTTACGCCAAAGAAGTATAACTTCTTACATGCGTACATAAGTACACACACCCTTTTTTTTATAATTTACGTCTGTTACATCCTGCTGTACACAAGTCACAAGATGGATGTTCGGATAGTTTCACTTCCAGCCCCAAAGATATATCTATGACATTGCTCCTTAATCTTTCGTCTGTAACGTAGAGTAAAGATGGTGAATATTATTACCTACAAAATAAAGCATAAGAAACTTTTTATTTTACTGATTATCGTTGAACTGATCATTCGTAGTATTCATAAATCATTTATTCATAGAGGTTATAAATCACATTCATAGTGATTATAAATCACGTTCAAAGTGATTATAAATCACATATTTAGTGGTCATAATTCACTGCTTTCATTTAGATGTCTTCTTTTTTCTTATAATTTACATCTGTTATATTCTTTGCTCCTCGTTCAAAAATCCATAATGCGACAAAAGATTTATGACTTCTTTTAAGGTGCCTGACTAGTTGCGGAAACAGTTTTTTGAAATATTGCTAAAAACTCATCTTTAGACTCATTTTTTGTTTAATTATAACTGAAAACTTATAAAAATAACACAGTAAAAACTTCTCCAGTATATTTTTCTAAGAAAATGGACAATTTTAGGTTAAAATTAGGCATTTTTTTGCACATCACGGCAAACACTGTAACATAAATTGTAATGCATAAAATAAAATAAGCTTTTAGATTTTTATTCAGGAAGCAGTTACCTATACATTGAACTATCATCTTTGAGTAATTTCAATTTATCACAAAATTAGGGGTCAAAAAATGCCCAAAATGCAAATTTTCCAGAAATTTGGCATTTATTACAAAGAACAAGACTCATAAAATCGTAAATATACAGTTTTTTCTTAATCTGTATTTTACAGCATGCATACTATAATAATAAACAATGATTCAAGATTTCATGCAATTATCTCAAGAGCTTTTTGAGATATCATGTTTACTGTGCGATAAAATAGGGAAAAATCCTGTTCAGAAGAAAAGCGCATTTAAAGATTTAAAATCAAAACCTTAAGAAGTGATACAGCTAAAACAACCTAAGACTTCATTATATCACACACAAAAGAATAAACCTTTTATAAGCACATATTAGAATTATATATTTGTTTCAAATTCTTTTTAAAAATTTTTTAATAAATCTTATAGAGTCAAAAAAAGTTTTTCTTAACGTCTAAATACATAAACTTTTAAATATAAATTAGAGACATAAAAAGCACTCTAGAAAAACTTTATTACTTTTAAAATAATAATTTTTACATGGAAAAGCTGGTATATATTTTCCCTAAGTACCCTAGAGCTTAAGAAATATGTAATATAAAATATATAAGTGTGTGTTATTTTATTAGCAAACATTCACGAAATTTTCCTTAAAATAATATTACTTATCACATAGGTTATAAGAAATTATAATAAAAATCTTAAAGAACGGCTTTTAAACCCTCCATATGCACTTTGCATTTTTTTTTATCGTTAGTAATTTTGTTTTCTCAGCAACTTTTCTTTTTTTCCGATACAATGTTTCAAATTCTAAGGGGCGTCTCGCAGAAGTAAAAATGCGGTCCAGATAAAATTTTACAAATCCATGTACAAAATTTGCCTTTTTAATTAATGATAATATAAATTGCAAATTAAATGGAATTAACGTTAATAATGCATGCAATGCAAATGTTAATGTTTCACGTAAGCGAAAGTTTAATAATAGTATTTTTAAGTAAAATACTCCATAAAATTTTACTGGAAAAGGCTTTGTGAAAAAATTTCAAAGTCTTTATGAATAGATTTCAGCTTTTTGTTAACAGCTGACTCAGTATTATTGGAATTAGCACTGTCAACATTCTCATTAATGCTAGCATCAATGTTGAAGTGATTTCCATTAAATCGGAGCTTCTTAAGACTTTCCAGATCTTACTTAGGCATAAATAATTAATATTTTGTCTTTAGAAAGGCAGTTTTCTATCAAATATGTGTATAAAAAAAGAAGTAAAATATAAAACAAAATATCAAGGCGCAAGGGCATAAGAAAATCGTAAAATAACAAGAATTGTACGAATTTATTTACCAAATCTTACTAAAAACTAACAAACTATTTTTTTTAAAAAAAATATATCATTATGTCCTCTCATTACCTTATCTAAATTAATATATTTTTTTAAATAAATTCGATAAAACACCAAAAAAATGTAAAAAAAAAAAAATTAAAACGCGGAAACCTCCGGTTTACATATCTAGCTTCAGGATCGTTTTTGCTGCTCTCGCTTGGCATAAAAATTGCTATAACTTCGAAAATAATTGAAGTACAAACAAAAGTAAGGTATTTTTAGAAAGCAGGAAACTCATCTATATGAAATTTGAAGTAAAAAAATTCGTCATTTTGATCAAAATTGACGTTTTTTCACCTTAAACCGATTGAAAATGTAACCGAACTGCTCAAAAGGATAGCTGAAGCAGTGGAAGAAATAAATTTAGGTAATTGCTCCCAACTCATCAAGCGATCACTTTTAAAAAGATCTAGAGCCTGCACTCGTGTAGAAGGCAAACACACACAGTTTAAACATATACTTTATTAAACTATAACAAAATCATTTCCATTTTATTTTTAAACGTATTGCTTGATTTGAGTAACACACTTAAGATCGAGTATTTTTATTTAAATAAAAGTCATTTTGAAAAATAAAATGCCAATAGTTGTTCATGATAGAAAAGTATCAAGTGTAGTACTCTCTCTATTTTGGAATCTTAACTAAATGGGTCATCTTTTGAAATAACTTGCCTACGATAGTATGTAATGTTTTTCCTTTTTTTTAAGAGTCAAATTTAGCCGACATCATTTTCTCAAATCCTAACTCAAACAAACTACGCTGATTTCAACTACACCAGCGATGCTTTTTCTCCAGTTGTGAATGTGATTGATAGAATGACTATGTAACTTAAATTACTGGAAAAAACCCAGTAAAATAGGGAAATTTGGGATCACAATACCTAATGATGTGATGGAGGGAGTTTCAATTTCCCCAATTTTCAAGAATATGCTAGCAATCACTTAGTGATAGGGAATATTTTTTTATTTTTCCCTGAACCGATATGACCCTTCCTTATACCCCGTGCATACTTGACATTGAATTTTGGGACACGCGCTGTATTTAAATAGTATTTGTTCACAGGGACGTTTTAAGGCATGGGTCAACTGGGACCAGATTCAGGGTCTCTTCTCGTTCTCGACAGCTTTAATAAGATCATAATTCGAATAATTTAAACCAGTGATTCCCAAAGTGGCCTATATAGACCCCCAGTGGTCTATATGACGCAAGGGGTCCGCGTCAGTGAAAAAATAATTTGAGGGTCCATGAGGTGTAAATGGAGGTCTACAATAGTGGTTCTCAATAAACCAGATTGTGAATTTATTACAAAAAATGTCAGATTACAAGAATTAGGCACTAACGAAGATCTTAAAGTATAGTTTAGAAACGGATGTCTAATATTTTGCTTTAAAAAGATATACCTGTTATTTATTCCATATTGTGGAATAGCTTCAGAAAGTTTTTAATTGTTTTTCTGATTGAAAAGGAGTTGTAGTGCTCGCGTTTGCCAATCTCCAAAACAAAAAACAAAAAAAGACTGGACACTATTAACCGAGGATATATTTCGGGTTAAACCTGACAACATTGATGTCAAATGTTGAAAATTTGTTTTATTGTATCCCCAGATTCATCTCTCACAGTAAAGGCATTTGTCTGTTGCTCAGTTATTTTATGTACTAATTAAATTTTAATTTAATTAATTAACATGTGTTTTCTTAAGTTTCAAACATCATACTTCACTACAGTTAAAAATTTAATTTTTTAAAAGAAGTCGCTCTATATCTACTGTCAAAAATACATTTAAGTTGATGAATTTGCAAAAATTTAATATTAGGTAAGTAGGGGTCCACCCCAAACCGAAAAACCTGTCAAGGAGTCTATGAGGCAAAAAAGTTTGGGAACCTATGATTTAAACCAGTGCTCCGCAACCCCCGGTCCACGGCCCGGTACCGGTCCGCGGATCAAATGGTACCGGGCCATCCGTTTTATTCCAACTGAATTTAAATTCCTAGTTCTATACTCCAAATTAAAAATAGCTGTGTTCCATTAAATTTTTTTTAAAAAAAGGGGCCCCCGAAGGTAGTGACATAAATCTTTTAATGTTTTAAAAAGCAAAAATAAAAGAAAGAAAAGACAAACACTGCAATTATTTTCTCTTTCAGTTAGCAGAGCATCTCTACTTTCTCTCGCTGGCTGCCCCTGGTTCAAAGCATTCCCTTCTCTCTACCCCATTCGAGGGAGGGAGGGGCAGCTGCCGCCTTTCTCGGGAATCCGGCCCTCTTGGAGCTCTCTTGTTTCATCCTCCGGTCGGTGGAATCAGATTCCTTGGGAGTCAAAAAGGGGTTGCGGGGGCGGCCACGCCTTAACCCTCAAATACACAGCTGCCGAATGCACGTGGGAATGTCGTTTCCACAAAAAAGACCTATCTGTGTGAAGCGGGGTTTTATGCACTAACAGATACCAAAACAAAGCAACGGAATAAACTGGACATAAGCAACACACTTCGGGTGTCATTGTCTCCGATTACCCCCAGATGGAACCGTCTCATTGCAAAGAAACAAGCTCAGGGTTTTCATTGATTTAACGTTCTAATAAGTTAAAATGTTAAATCACTTTATTTTTTTTTTGGTGTAACTGTTTTATTTTGAAGGCATAATTAAATAGAATTAAATTCTTTATTAAATTATTTATATTCCTTATGTATTAAATACAATTAAATACATTTTGCTATAAATCAAAATAATATAAAATATAAACAATCAATGTCCCCCTCCCAGCGGGCCGCGGTAAAATTTTCAAACGTTGACCGGTCCGCAGCGATAAAAAGGTTGCGGAGCACTGATTTAAACGATCAAATGTTATTTCCCGGTTGCGTTCTCCGGAAAACTAGGAATTTCGGACGATATATCAACAGGCTACATGTGATGACCGTCGTCCACATTTTAGCCCAGGGCTACCACAAATGCACCATCATTACTCCTTCAGTCAAAAGATGACATTCGGTCAAACTAGTTTGTGCGATTGTAATTCATGCATATTTATTTGCTTCGGGATATGTTTTGTAAGAGTATTTGACAACGTAAGCTATATACTGTCTAATTTTAAGAGTCAGGTGGAGCTTACATTTATGTGTAGGGACCCAGGGCCTCAAGAAGTCTTAAGACGTCCCTTTTGTTCATAATTTTACAATTCTTAAATTACAAATTAAACTTGAGACAGAAACTTAGAATATTCCAAGAGTTTTTGGCATCACACATACTTACCATTGAAAGTGGTCTTCGTGTTTTGCTTTTGCTGAGATTTCATTTCTACAAGGTAACTATCTATGAAATCTCGAATGTTTTTTGGATCAAGACTTTTACTGTGCTTGTTTATTTCATTCCTTTAAAAAAAAATAATCATTAGCTACTTAAGAAACATTAAAAAGTATATATTTAAGCAAACTGAGAAACGTTTTTGTAATTTAATACAATAATTTAAATGGTCATCGATTACCGATTTATATGATGGGAGATTTTTTGAAATGATTCCTGTTGTTTTTCTGATTTCTTCTTGTAAGGTTTCTGAAAAACTTTAAATTCGTTTTACAGGTTGTTCCCTAACTCCTGGTACGTACATAAGTGATGGTACACCAGATAAGCATAATTTTCCCGACAATTCATGATCGGAATAGAAACAGCAAAACACTTAATAGCGATATGCATTGCATCATAACATGATAAGAAGTAAAAGAGAAACAAAAGGAAACGACATCAATGATTTTTTTAAAAAAAGTTTTATTCATATTAAATTAAAATAAATGCCCAATCAGCAACTTTTTAAAATTGTGATTCTAAGCAAAAAAGAAAAATTCACATCATTGACTGAGAAACCTCCGTATGTTGTGAATTCTCTTTGGGCATCTCTCTTATGGTGCCAGAAACTGTAAATGCCATACTGCTCGAATTAATTGGGACAAGCATTCTTTTCTTGTCTGAGTTGGTATGTGGTTATCAGTGATGTCCTGAACCCCCTCAAATCGGTTATTTCTGCCTAGACATAATGTGTTTGATCAATCTTAACTATAATTTACTCGTTCGATTGGTTTTGGTGTATGAATAGTTCAGTTGTGAACCTTTCAGTGTGGCAGCTGGCTGTTATAATTTTACGTTCCTCGTAACACGTATTATTTTTACTTGTTCTGAAATGGGGATATTACTCTAAGAAAAAGGAGGCGCTCTAAAATAATCATTCTTAAGCAGCACACTTCTTTGACTGTTAGAGATACAGCTAAGGTAGTTGGTGTGGGCAAATCATGTGTTTATAAATTTTAAGAGCATTTCAAGATTTAGGAACAGCGTCTCCAAAAAGAAAAGAAAAGCCTGAGATCAAACGGAAAACTACTCCAAGAACTGGTAAAATTATAATAAGAAATAGCCAAATAAGTCCAAGAAAGATAAGCAAAAACATTCGAAGGGTTTATTGGATTATGGTGTTGAAGTGAGTCCCTCAACTATCCGGAAAGTCTTCTGGAAGTTACTCGTAAGACAACAAAAACGAGGGAAAAGCAATTTACGGTTCAGAAAAATCTGGAAAAACGTTTAGCATGGGTCAAAAAAAAAACCTAACGATTAGAGGAAGGTGATTTTCAGTGATGAAACGCATTTACTTAGGCAGGGATGCAAACTGAGTGTAGTTAGACGAAGTGCAGATGAAATTCTGCTACCATATCATACCCAATGGACTTTAAAACACCCTTTTAAACAAATGTTTGAGGTTCTTTTCACAACAAATGGCTCTAGAAGCTTAGTTTCTCTCAAATCCATGATAAATTCTGGCCAAATATATATAAATATTATGCAGAAGAATTTTTACATTCATGGAAACATTTGGTGAACATTTCAACAAGTCCTCTTGTCACAATTCGAAATTGGTCCAGATTTTTAGGCGGGAAAATAAAATAAAAGTTCTTAACTGGCCTGATAGTGCACCAGATCTAAATCCTATTGAGAATTTATGGCATATTCTCAAGAATCATTTAGCTAAGAAGAGTTGCAAGACAACAGAACAAACGATAAAAAGTGCTTTACAAGTGTGGTTCCTCGATGATGAAGTTAAGAACATGTGCGCTGCACTAGTAAAGTCAAAACCAAGACGAGTTGAAGAAGTCATTTCTGCTACAGGAGGACATATTTCGTATAAATACAGAGTTTTTTTTTGCTACTTAAGTTATGTAAGGATTAAAAGCTAAGGTTTTAGAAAAAATCGTTTTCTTACTGTTTGTCCAAATTAGTTCAAACAGTATTGTATACGGACAACAAGTTTTATATACTTCATCTTCCATCTTAGACGAGATTCTTTATACTGCCTCAAAGGGAAAGAAACCAAGACATATTAAATCGGAGGAGTGCTCTTGTTACAATTTTTAAACTTCTCTTTCATTGCCTTCTGAAGACCTGTTTATGTAATGTATCTCATGCACGCATATAGGGGATCCATAGCAAAAAGAAAAAGGACTATGGGGAACAGCATTTCTATAGTATTCGCTGAGAAGTACCATCTAACGCAGTGATTCTCAAAGTGGTCTATATCGATCCTCCCCACAGAGGTCTATGACGACCTTCAAGGGGCCCACGTGAGTGAAAAAATAATTTGGGGGTTCATGAGGTATAAATGGGAGTCTATCATAGTAGCTCTCATTAAATCAGGTCATGACATTAATTTTAAAAGAAAATTTAATCAAATGGGAAGCATATTTTACCTACTTAACAGATTTATTAGCTAAATTTAATGAGATAAATCAGCAGTTACAAGGGAACAGCATAAATTTTCTTTAAACAAGGACCATCATTTTAGCGTTTCTTGCAACAACTAAGTTAATAAAGTATAATATTGGACGTTTTGAATTTTACCAGTTTCCCAATTGACTACAGACAATCTGCCAGGAAAATGACATTTTTATTTGTGTATTCAACATTTAAATGCCTTTATTCAGATTTAGAAACTAGGTTTGAGAATGCTTTGACTATGGTAATACTAGATAAACAAAGGATATATATGATCGCATTGAAGAAAAGAATAAATGTCATATTATAACAGGAATTGATCGGAATAGCCCCAACGTAGATTTTAAACTGAAGTTTAAAAATGGATGCCTGTAGTTTTGGCTTTAAGTAGACATACCTGTTATTCATTCTGAAATATGAGTATCGTGAGAAAGTTTTTAATTGCTTTTCTTAGTTAGCAAAAGTTTCACAATCTAGAAAAAGGAGAAAGAAAAAAAGAACACTACTAACCGAAGAGATTTAGGGTTAAACTCGACAAGATTGATGCGAAATATTGAAAACTTGTTGTTAAAGCGCCCGATTCCTTCCTCCTATTAAAAGCGTTTGTTTATTGATTAGTTATTTTATGTATTAAATAAATTTTAATTTAATTAATTATCATGTGTTTCTCTTAAGTTTTATACACTATATTTCACTACAGATAGAAATTTATGTCTTTTAAATTAAGTAGCTCTATATCAGTTGTCAAAAAGGCACTTAGATTAATAAATCTATTAAAATTCAATATTAGGTAACCAGGGGTCTATCCGAAACCGGAAAACATGGCAAGGGGTCTATGAGACAAACCTATGGGAACCTCTGACTAACGCTTTACCATTTGAATTCCAACCATAGATTGTATGGTGTGGTGTGTGCTTGTCTAATTGTATTCTGTCGCTGACCCCCATAATGTCTACCATGAGTTTAGGAACACTCTTATATATATATATATATATATATATATATATTTTAATTCTCTTCATTTTTCATTTTTAATTCTATTCTTTTTCTCATTTTTAACAGTATTTACTACAATCATGATGAACACAGAAGATAGTGACAAGGTTATGAATGCAGGTCATGGTAGAGATTCTACGAGATTTTTTATTTACTATCTCGATTACTCTTTTGTCCTTCATTGTGTGATTTTCCTGCTGTCTATGTGTTTGTCGAGTGTTATTGTTTGGATGTGATCTCTTGTTAGTAGAGAATTGACCTATATATTCTCGCATATTTTGTGGCTGCATTGCGCCTATGTATGTTAGAATTTTGACATTTGTATTTTGGGTCTTTTTTAAGATCCTGTAATTATGTAGCTAATGCTCATAGTCAAATATTTTTATCTAATAGGTTAAATTTTTGACTATTTTTTCATTTTTAATTCTCTTCATTTTTCATTTTTAATTCTATTCTTTTTCTCATTTTTAACAGTATTTACTACATTCATGATGAACACAGAAGATAGTGACAAGGTTATGAATGCAGGTCATGGTAGAGATTCTACGAGATTTTTTATTTATTATCTCGATTACTCTTTTGTCCTTCATTGTGTGATTTTCCTGCTGTCTATGTGTTTGTCGAGTGTTATTGTTTGGATGTGATCTCTTGTTAGTAGAGAATTGACCTATATATATATATATACTTGTGTATATATCTACAAAACAAGCAGCATTATTTCTATACTGGCACATTCAATGCTTAAAAGCTTCTAAGCACTAATGCAATACATGACTTTTAACGTCGCCATGTGGAAACCTAAAATAATAATATTGTCTGTTGTGAGTATTACAAATACTTCAGGCTGACTGACCATAGTTGGTTTGTCGCTGGCCTTCTGCCCTAGAAGAGTTCTGGTCAGTTTTAAACTTTTATCAAAGCCATTCAAGAGAAAGAACGTGTTTGTGATTTATAATTTTAGGTTAATCTTTAACATATTGGTAGATTATATTTGTTTAATACATATGGAATGAAAAACTGAAAACTTACTTGAAAAATCTCTTAATATTATCGGCTGCTTCTACGGATTTATTGACTTTTAGGAATTTCATAGCAAATGGAATATACCGTATCCATGGGAACAATGTGTACAGAGAAATTAAACCGAAGGATTCTTGGGCTTGTTCTAAATTTCTGTCTAGCATTTGTCGATCTTGATCATGGTATTCGTATCTTTTACCAAAAATAAGGGCACTTATGTTGTTCGACATGCTAGGCGATAAAGGCATTTTTACATCTATTGGTTGACCTTTTTTATTATTCAACACTTCCAAAAAATAATGTATTTCCTCCTGAAAAAAAAAATATTATTTAAACAAACGAATAAAATAAATATAATTTCATTTTTATGGGCAAGGTCGAAATTTAATTTCATGTAGTCTATAAGCTAATATACTGTTGTAAACATGCAGGCCAAATGATTTGTCACCTAATCTAATATTTGATTTTTTTGGCCTTTTTCTTTGTATAAAGCATTAAATCGTCTAGGTACTGATGTAATTAACTTTCGACGTTTGTCTACAGAACTTTCAGACCATGCTTTATGGTGATATTTCTAGTTCTTTGTCATTTATTTGTTCGAAGGTTATTCAACTCTATTAAACCCTTTTCCTGTTCATCCCACAGATTTTTGATAACTCTAATATCTGGACTTTTTGATGGCTATTTTAGATGATTAAATACACCATAGTTACGGTTAAACCAGTTCTGTACAGTTTTGGCGCGATGGGAAATAGCATTGTCTTCTTGATGTATTCCGCCACTATTTGGAAATCAATCTTCCATTAATGGTTTAACAACATTTTCTAGATGAGATAAGTACTTATTTCAAGTTCTGTTACCCTTTATGATGATAAGGGGACCGATCCCATTTGAATCAAATGCTCGCCGGATCATTAATCCTTTACTTATAGCCTGCACGACGTTGTATGCTGTTCTGGACGAAGAACTTGTTGTTTCCGACGAATTCTTTATCTACCATCATTTATAAGATGTGTAAAATGGCTCGCATCGTCCATACAACTTTTTTCTACATTTCTACGTCCCAGAGTTTGAATTCTTCAGCCCAAACATTATGAGTTTTTCGTTTTAAAGCTGGCAAAAGGGTTTTCATGTTGACGGTCGACTTTCAAGCCCAAGAAATTTGAGTTCTCTTTGTATTGTTCTTTGAGAGATTTGTTTCCGAGTTTAAATTGAATACTTTATAACTCTTGTAGAGTTATTAACCTTCTGCTTTTCCTTTTTCCTCTCACCACGTTTTGTCATTTTCTCTGGTCTATGCCCCTTAAATAAAGAATCTTATGTGTTAGTTAAATATGTTTTCCAGATCCTTATGATTCTTCAGTTTGATATTCTAAGTTGCTTTGAAATTTCAGATGCTTACGCACCATTTTGTATCATAGATACAATCTGATTTTAAATTCACTAATTGCTTTTGTTGACAAAAACGCAATTAATTTTATAAAATTAAAATCATCTCAACTTTAAATAATAGAGCCGATTACTTTCACAAGTACTTTTTCTAAGATGTAAATTAATATTTTCTTCAGTTACAATTTAAGGAAAATTAAGAATAAAAAGTGCTAGGTGACACGTCATTTGGATCACTATATGTAAGATACTTGTAATGCATTTAAGTGTAATGCTAGTCTCTGTGGGTAACAATCTGTGAAGTATAATATTTACCCATACCCCAAAATTACATTCTTAAACAGCATTTATGTCTTACCATGATATCTGCTTCGATTTTTGTTCTTCCTAATCCAAGATCTTTCATCGCCTGAACCACAAATCGTCGTTGTTCTTTCCAAGCATGCACATCACTTGAAAAAAAGGGGCCTGAAAAAATTAAAATTTTATTTGATCCAAATGTCAAACTGTTTGAAATTAAATATAATTATATCCATAAGATTCACGTTACAAGTATTTTTGATTTCGTAAGCATTCGAGGTTCTCTCTCTTCTCTCTTTTCATTTCCTTATTTTGTAAGTTATTTTGTTTCATTTTCCGATTCTACTTTATCCAATGAGCCAATTCATTTTACCAAACTGTTTTATTCAAAAATAGGAAGAACTGAAGTGAGATGCAAGCCTTATATTGAATAATGTTTTTCTCAGATGTTTTTCTCTTCTGAAAGGAGAGACGACAGAAATTTATGGTTCCTCACAGAAATAGGAGATATACACTCTATAACAAAAAAAAGACGCGCCAAGAACGAGTTGTCTGATTAAAAAAAAATTTAAAGGGGAGGGAAAATTAGTAATAAAGAAAAAATGTTAAAATTTGGAAAAAGAAAAACAGGCATAGTTAAAAGAACGGGCTCCTGTTTAAATTTTTTGCCCCTTTCCAAAAAACCTGGTTTAATATAAACACCCTTGATGGTCCCTTACCCGCCTTTGTTTCCCAAATTTTTGGGCCCCCCCCCCCCCCCCCCAAAAAAAAAAAAAAAAAGGGAAGGGAAAATGTAAGACAGTTCATAGCAACATGTGCCGTATGTGATCTTGCAATATCTTTTCTAAAAAAAAAGGCTAGGGGACTGCAAAAGGGAAAGGGGAGCAAAACAGCTCAGAATGCCGTCAACGTACTGCTGTGCTGTAAGTGTGCCTCTAATGACGACCAAAGAGATCCGGCTGTCAAAAGAAATTGCAACCCATACCATAACACCTAGTTGAGCGTCTGTTGAGTGCAATAGTGAAATCAGGATCGGCACGTTGCCCTGAGCGTCTCCAGACACATCTTTGATTATCGTCGGGACACAGTTGTAAGCGGGATTCATCGCTAAACACTATACGTCCCCATTAAGCTGGATTACAACCTGATAGAGCCGAGCACCACTGTAATCTGGCTCGACAGTGTGTAGAAGTGAGTGGCAGGTGGCGTAGCTTCCGGTCAAACATAAATTTTGCTCTATCAGCAGCGTGTTTGGGTTTTGGGGGACATTGTGGGGGGTCACACGTCTTTTGGGTGATAACGAAAAAGAGCTGTGACAGCTGATCTAACAATCAGCCGCCCCCCCGATCTGTTGTGCCCCCAGATAAACCGCTATCATCATGACGCTAAAATTTCCCCATTGTCCCATTCTGCCGCATCTCCTAATGGTCGCATCACCGACTCATATGCGAGGGGTTTCCCCGTTTTTCCCCAACCCCTTTTTCAATCCTGGGGTGGGGAGCCCAGTGGGGTACGGACCGGAGGTTTCCCGGAGCGGCCCGTACCACTAAAGACCCGCCGGGAGGGGAGGATGCACGTTAAATCTGTCGAGAGCTGAAACGTCCCTCCCCTTGGTGTGGTGTGGTAGTTGGAGGGGGTCCCGCTCAGGTGTCGTCCACGTCACTTGACCATGGTTCAAAAATTTCGTGGTCCGTCGCCGCCCCCCTGTAGCTGAACAGGGGATTAATATTCACCACCACCACAACCAACGAAACAACCCTTTTTAAAATCTAAATTTCCAAAAGGGGCTCGGGAAACGTTGCGAGGGTGTTTTAGCTTTTGGGTTTTAAATCACAATGTGGAGCAGTAGTTTTAAACATCAGATTGAGAATCGCTTTTATAGATACCTTTTATCACAGTTCCCAAAGGTGGCCCCGCATTCCCTTCATTGGAAACCAAATTTTAATCATTTGCATGTTCGGTAAAAATGTCTTTGCATACAAAATTTCATTACAATCGGTCAACTCCTTAATGCGTCCTGTTTTTTGTTGTTGTTGTTATAGAGAGTTATTGTGCACACTTCCTGTAATGATATTGGATACTAATTTAAGCTAAGCCTATATTTTAATTTTAATTTTAGTACACCGTGGCGTACGCAAGAATAGAAATTGGGGCAAAACCACCCTTTAGCCCAAAATTTTTTTAATTTTTAGCATAAGATTTACGTCTCTGTGCTTTCGCTCGCCGGTCACATTGGGAGAGGGGAAGATACCGGAAGGCCGCACCTTTTTAAATTGATTGCATTCAAAAAAAAGAAATAAAATTTTAAAAAAAGAAGTTACAGCCCAAGGTTTGGTATATTTTTCGTGCTTCCCCCAAAGTGGGGGGGTTTAAAAACCGGGGTAGGGCAACCAGCCATCCTTGTAGGTCGAAAACGAGTACCAAAATTGGGGGGAACGAACATGGAGGCTTGCGACGATTGCCACCAAACATTTGTTTTTGCACCCCAGGCCAAGAACAAAAAAGAATGAGCAAACCCGGCCTTTGGCTTTTGGGTTTCTCCACTGAGTATAGTTTCAGAGAGGGGGGGTAAAAAAAATGGTTATTTTTCTCAATTTATTTAATGAGATAATTTATTGATGCAAACTTTTGTTTTGAATCAGTTAAAAAAATATACCCTATGATATTTTTACGAAATCCAGTGGCTGAGTAGTAGTATATCACGCTTCCACGCTACAGGTCTGTGGTCCCATTCCCGGGCTGGGCAAGGTTGACTTAGCTATTCATCCCTTCAGTATTTCGATAAATGAGAACCAAGCTTGCTTGGGAACTGAACACTGGGAGTTTCTTGTTGGACTGACCACTTGACCGAAACATCTGCACAAGCACCCCAGCACCTAAGATAACGTAAACTGAAACAGGCACAGTAGGCCTTGGTCCTCATGGGTTGTTGCGCCACTTAGTTCAGTTCATACGCTTTTACAATATTTTTTTATTTATTATTATTATTTATTATTATTTATTTATTTATTTTTTTATTTATTTTGTAATTAAGGCCGTATAACACGTACACATTTCAAGCAATTTTCGTCCAATTATGAAATTTTTTATGTTCCCATAAACGGTTTAGAAAATTTTTGCTAGCGAGCTAAAAAAAGTTGTTCCAAAAAAAAATTGCAAAAAATCCAGCCAAGGGGGTTCTTCGGCGCCCTACGCCATAAACAAGATGGCGGTTTCGGTTTCATCTAACACTTCAGATATCCCGTAAAATTTTTTTAAAAGGTGTATAATACTTTAACGGCGTATAATATTTTAAAAAAATTTTGGCCCCATTTCTGTTTATACCCATCAAAAAAAAAAGCGCAAGCGAAAAAAAAAGAAATAATTTTGATGTTCTTTTTCCCGAAGCAGAAAAATCGGTGAGAAATTTTTTCAATGGGGGAGAAAAGGCGGCGAGTCAGAGAATTCGTTTGTTTATGGCAACCCTTCCCTCAGTGGACGAAAACTTGCTTGAAAAAATTTTTACCAAAATGTACGTGTGATACGGCCTTTAGATGAGATTTGTTGTTGAAATTTCTGAACCTCCATGTTTATGTTTTTAAAACCCCCCCTTCATTGTCCCCTTATGATTACCCAAAAAAAATTGGTCCTGTATTTTTAAAAGTGCTGTTTTTACCAGAACCTCTTAGAAGAGAGTGACTGACGCTTTATCCAGCTCTGAACCAATCTAACAATTTGTAATTTATAGATTACTAAAGTTTTTTTTTGTTGTTAACTTAAATTGAGTTATATTGTTTATATTAATTTATTGACTAAAGAAAACGAACCTGCAAATGTCATCTTATTGTACTTGCATCTATATTTACTCTTGTTGATCTTCATGTAAGAAAAATTTGTTCAGAAATATATGCCGACTGTTGTATACAGAGTAACTCCCTAGAAAATTTCTTCATACAGGGAAACTTTTCAGATGACAAACAGTTGTTAATAAGTAATATAACTGGATTTACGTCCTTGAAAGGAAGAAATATATAAATCAAAATTCCTCATTTGTTGCTTTGAATACCGGAATGAAAATTTCGCTCTTTTTGGTAAATTAAAAATATCAACCCTTAGGGATAAGAGAGTTACCGAAAGGCAACAAAAAAAAAGATCCTTTAATAATATGAGTTACTCAAATTACTCAAATAGAAAATTACATAGTAATAAATTATACCCTTATCTAACAGGAAAAATTTACATCAGAGCATAATGGTACTAGTATCAAGACAATTAAGCTCTATAATTACAATTAAATACAATTAAGCACTAGTATCTATTCCAAACATGAACTTACTGAAACGATTCACTATTTCCAAGTCAGCATTTGGAGGTCTTCCTAGAAGTTCGGGCTTAGCGAAGGCTTCTTTAATGGCATCTGCTCCGTGCAATATGACGAAATTTTGTGATCCTAATGGTAGACTGTTTAGGAAAAGAATCCAGATATATTTTAACACAGATGGGTTTTTTTTTTAAATCTAATAAAAAATCATCAAAAATGATTTTTTAAAAATTCTAAAATATTTCTTTCATTTTTAATACTAAGTTTTATTACAGGAAATGTATTTACATAACAGCGTGAGAATCACATTTTGATTTCAAATAACTGATCCCTGAATTATTGTAAAATACTACTTATTTTCTAATTTAAAATAAGTTTTATCTGTTTTTCCACTTATTAAATCAGTTTTGGAACATTTAAGACCCCCTGGTTTCGGAACCATGATTTTAAAAAAGCATAAATGTTAAAGGGACCCTATATTTAGTGTCACTTTGTTTGAACACATATAAAAGTTTTAAGAAATTAGAAAAAAAATTTTAAATCTTTTTTGGCAAAAAAAAACTTAGAAAATTTTTCCAAATGCTTCCTTTTTAAAAAAACTTCTATTGTATTAATATTTTTTCCTGTATATAAACTCAGACCTCTGTACAGAGGTTCAACTATGATTTTTGAAAAATTCACATTATTTTCAGAATTACAACCATTTGAAATAATTATCGGCGTATTTTCTTAAAATTTCATCCTTCTGTTTTCGTAAAACATAGATAAATCGACTTTCGAGTTATACATTTCAAAAATTTTAGTTGAGCCTCTGTACAGAGGTCTGAGCTGAATACAGGCAAAATATTAATACAATAGAAGCATTTCTTACAAAAGGAGAACATTTGGAAAAAAGGTTCTTCTAAGTTAATTTTTTGCCAAAATATTGTGTTTAAATAATTTTTTTTGTCATAATGTCCTTAAAACAATTTTATACATGTATTCTAATCTAATTGACACTAAATAACATACATATTATCCATTTACACGCTTTTGCAAAATCACGGTTCCGAACGTAGTCGGATACCTTAATATACTTACATAGATGGACCTTAAAATTGCAATTTACTTTTATATGAATTAGCACCAGTTTTGATTTAATTGGAATGAACGTCATACCAGAAGCTATCGGGGTATTAATTTTATAGATTTGAGTCATCAAATGATTAGAGTTACATATTTTAGCTAATATCCTTCTCTCACTAGCATCTAGACTGCATTTCACCACCGAAATAGGCGAAATCAAATTTAAAATACCTGATACTTGAACTGCTTGGTAGATTCCAAAATACATTCGAAAATGATAAACCTCAATAACGTTCTCTTAGATATTTCGCAAAAAAAAATGAAGAATCAGTTTTTTACAGGTTGCAAGGTGGACAAGACAACATTGCTGTTCTCTCTATTCGGTGGGAAACCCTTGAGATCCTGCATGGCGTTCAGTAAGATCCACCTGAGCCCATCATTTCCATATTTAGGAGAGAATCGTTGTATTCCGATCAATACGAGTGGCAAAACTATACACTGTACTTTCGATAGGCCACTATCCTGCCGGTATCGAATTCAGACACGTGCTGGTAGCTATTTGTACTGTTTTAAAATGAAAATCTATTGTATAACTTTCATTTTTTATACAGAGTTTCTCTCTTCTACACCATTCAATTGCTCTTAAAAGCTAATCATTTGAATATTCCAGCATTTTCTTTCTCCCGTGAGAATTTGGACGTTTGTATTATTCCTCATTCTTGGTGCTGCAATTTTAATAGTCAGCAGTGTATGTATTTTAAAAAATTCAAGAACTTCTGCTGAGTTTTGAGTTTAATTCACTACACTCGGTTACATTGTCACACATTTTTCATATTATTATGTCCAGAGGTATGCGAAATAAATAATCCCTAAACTTTTACTTAAAAGAGCAAAATTCGTACAATAATTCGATAGTGTAAACTTGACAGACTATAAACAAAAGTAGCCAACTAAATAGTTTTTCACGTATTCTTTTTTATTTCGTTATTTTTAGCGTTTATTTAATTGATTATTAATGATCATTCATTTTACAATAAGAACAAATTAAGATATTTATTTCTTATTTCTTTTAAATATATGCCTAATATAATTGAATGTATGCAAAACGACATATAATCCCCATTATATGAGTTGCAATATTTAATATGATAAAAATACCTATATATATTAAGAAATATAGTTTTCTCAAATTAGGAAATATCCTGCTAAAAATAATTCAGTTAGAGTCAATAAATTTCGATTACATGGAAATTAATTTATATATATTTGCGAATAAAATTCTTCTTCCTTCAAAAAAAAAAAATTAGCAAGGAACCATAGGTCTAATAACAATATTAATTAAAAAATACAATCTGCTCTAACAAGACTTTTGAATAAAGATACAACTAAAACTGAATTTCTGAACTTATAGATGACTTTCAAAAATTTCAGAATCATATCAAAACAGTTTTTCATTTTACTGAACAAACAATAATTATCGGAGTGATTACTCAGAAAAAATGCTTGAATCGAATTAAAAATCCTTACCGTATTCTAAATACGTAACTGCTTAAAAGGTTTAAATTTACCTTGTAAAATTGCTAGTCATTATCATAAAAATTCATGATCTTACCTAAAAACATCTCCGTATTTCTTCCCTAGTTCAATTAAATCAAGATGAAGTTCTTCTGACAAGAAAGGTAGGTACCCAAAAATTGGCAATCCAGTGGGGCCCGGAGGAAAATTACCTGTTATTCTTTTTATAAATCTCCCAATTAAATAGACAATAAAACAAACGCATATTCCAATCAAAATTTGGTTTCTAAATGCACTTATTTCATGAATAACTCTTTCAAAGTCGTTTCGAATTTTGGTGTCAATAATTTAGTATTTAAGTATTCCATAACTGCTTAGAATAAATTACTATGAAGTGGAAATATCTTAAGGAATTATTAATAAACGAGTGTTTATCAAAAAGGTGCGATTCTTAAGAATTTCTGTATGAAAGAGTTGATATCTCGCAAAAGATTCATTCGATATGAAGGAATACAAATTTGCAACAAAAATAAATCTATTTATTATTGTAATACTACTTCCTCGTCCTTATCTTTCTTGCCTCTGTTTTGATAGAAATTCGTTTGACATTATCAAAAAGAATTTGGGATGAGATGATTAGATAAATGCAAAGAGACCTTGGTAGTACTACACGATAGCCCAAGCATACTTGAAAATATACAAAATAAATTATGTAACAAGTAATAAAAAAAAAATTAAGTCAATTCCTACTTAGATCAACAAAAAATTTTTTTTCTAGTTACTTTTTATTAAATAATTACAATTAATATAAATATTCATATGACGGAATCACAATATTAAGTGGAAAAATAAAAAGCGATTTTCCAGTTTACTTTCTGTATAACCCTTTAAGACCCAACCCGCATTATTGTGCGGGTTAGATATTCTTATGCGTTTTTGCTTCTGAATAGTCGTATGTAAGAAAATCACGAATCAAACGATTGAGAAGGTTTGTAGGAAGTGTAAAGTGTTACTTTTTATCAACAGACGATGGTTATGGTCCATATTTTACTTTTAGCTGGAAAATCTAGCATTGTTTTCAAATACCAAGAAAACACGTTTTCGTTTTATCTATCGTAAAAAGGTAATTATCAATATATTTCTAATTGCTTAGATACAAATTTTCGTATTAATGTTTAAATAATTGTAAAATAAAAAAATATTAACTATACTCGATTAGTGTTGCTTGTAGACTCGGGATTTCGTTACCCGCACGATAGTTACTTGAGTCACTGCAGCTGTAAAGGTAAGTATTTACCAAACGAATTTTCTATTCTGTTTCAATAATTTTGATGAAAGCCTACATAAAAGTGAAATATATATATATATAGTTATATAATTAATACCTAATTTTCTTGGGGATCACCATGGATGAGTCCCTTTTTTTTTTCTTTCTCTCTTTTGCAATTAATTTTATTTTTGATACAATTGTTGAAGAGTATGGCATTTTTATCCTCTCCACAGATATCTTCAGCCATATCTCCCTTCCCCCCCAAAAAAACTGGTTTTCCAGTGAGAGTTAGAATAATGTGGTTTCAATATATATATATTTTTTAAATAATAAATTTTTCTAATATATTTTACTATTTTTCACGGAATACTGTGTTAACTTTTAACCAAAAACTTTTTCTCAGGTGTCTAAAAGGATAAGAATTTTCATAGAAGAAAATTTTTCAATTGATTAATAAATCAGATTTAACTTATAGTGATCTCTCGGATGATGACAATGCTGAGAACAAAACATATGAATCGCGTTTACTGGAAGGAGAATCAAGTTCAGATGAAAGCGATGAAAAAACTCATGGGAATATTTGAAATGGAAAGACAATTTTGGATCATTCTTTACCATATAAAGTCTCTTGAACACATTCATTACATTGATTTAGCTGTTGCAAAATCTTGGTTTCTGTGCAAACAAGATTCAATATCAAATAAAGTTCCTCTAAAAATCAAAATGGATTGCTTAAAATTTAAGTTAGAGATAATTGAGAAGCGTTATCAGTCTCTCCACCTACTAACAAAAGTATTTTATCTGATGATGAAGATAACAGTGTTGTAATTCCACTCGCAAAAAGATCGAAGCGTTATAATCCACCTGCTATACATGTAATCTCTTTTATCCTGGCCATTCCAGGATAAAAGGCTTGACATGTATAGCCATCTTTGATGTGCTGGTGACATTTCAAGGCCTTGCACAAGTGCAGATTTAAAAACTACGAAAGCAGTTCGAAAACATGTTGTGAAAAATGCAATGGTTATTTATACTTATCAGAAACAAAACAAAAGATTTTTGCAGTAAGTAAATAATGAATTAATAAAAGAGTTAACTATACATCAATAATTTACTCATTTGTAACAATTTTAGTTGAATTAAGATTGTTCCTTCTATCAACTTAGAGCTAAAAATGTATTATTTGTAAAATTTCATAGGTGACCTGTTTCACAGATAACGCCGAACACGCACGTTCTTGTGGGTGCCGTCTACGTTCCAGGGGGAGGGGGATTTTTTAATTGTTTTTCCCAGTATCATTGGGTCAATATAATATTAATAACCAGAAAAATTTAATATTTAAAGATAAAAACTGTTCATTTATTTATTACTATTCATTGTTCATGATTTCATTTATCATATACTTTAATTGACTTGTCTAGTTATTTTATGAAATACCTAGTTTTTCTATGAAATAACTGAATCCTACACTTTAACGATAACATATATATATAATTTTCTTTAAATAAACATTATACATAAAACTTTTTAAGTATTTTTTCGATACATGGAATGAATTGAGATCTTACACATTTAATATACTCCACAGACAAAAATATTTTGAAATTTTATTCAAATATAATTCAAAAATAAAAGGATTACAGTAAAATTTTAATTCAACGTACACAGAATATTTTATTGGAGTCTATCATTTTATTCAGATACATCAACATCATATATCATGTTTGTTTTAATACTGACACATTCAATAGAAAAAGTTCACTTTTTTTTTTTACAGATCTATGTAAAGATACATATAAATATGTTTATAATGTACAATTTTTTTTACAGTACACAAATGTATTATATATTTTCAAATATATTTTATGAACAAAACAAAACAAAAAAAGTTATAAGCAAATTCAGCACCAATTAAAGTGTACGATGATCTTATATCACATCAATATCATAACAAGATTTTTTATCACATCAATATCACAACAAGATTTTATACCATATCAATATCCCATGATCTTATATCACAACAAGAACAACAAATATCACTTATTCGTTTGAATCTAAAGTGACTTTGAAGAATATCAAACATAAAACACAGTAGAAATTTTCTTGCTTTTGCCAAAAAATTCATTAATATATCACAGGGATTTAAACATAAAAAAAAATATTATTGATTGAAAGAAATTATTTATTCCATAACTAGTGACTTTGTACACACACACATTGTACTCATTTGAATTAAATTGAGCTACAATTATAAAACTAAAATATTCAATTAATTTATTTCTTTAATTTGAGGTGTTTAAAATAATACTAAGAGAATTCAGCATTTAGTTGTACGATTGCAAGAACAATATAATACAATACATAAAATTTTTAGAACTTATTACGTTAAACATATTAAATACCTCTGAAGTATTTTTAGAAGTTAAACTATCAATTTTATTATTCCATATAAATAAGCTTCCTTTTATTTATAAAATAAACAAATATTTTATTATGAGATTGAAATTTTCTGAAATAATCGTATGTTTTCCAAAATAAATCGTAATGTAGGTACCCTTTAGTTCTACGTAAATATAAAACTAAAGGGTACTTATATGTGTTATACCGTCGACCAGTTTCGCCAAATCAAAAAAAGTCGCCAAACGCAACGATATACAGCCAATGGAGGAAACCGTTTACGCGTACTACGAACGATGGCAGCGTTTGGAGAAACTTTTTGAATCGGTGTGCCTTTTCATTTGGCGGAACTGGTCGAGCATAAGTATCAACTAAAGTATAATGAATGGTATAAAAAGTTGATAGCTTAAAATTAATTCATGAAGGGAAATTAGAAAAGATAAAAACAAAATTCAAAAATTACTTCATGCCATGTTTACTTAGGGACGTGTTAAAACTCTTTGAGGTCCTGGGCCCTTATGCAAAAGTAGGCCCTACCTGAGGTCCCTAAAAGTGGACAGTATATAACATGCATTGTCAAATACTCCTTCAAACGATAATTTGAAACAAATAAATGTGCACGATTCACCAACTGGAAAGCCTAAGCACAAACCGGCTAGGCCGATGGCCTCATTTCGACTGAATGAGTTGATAGTTTGTTAATGGTGCTAGACCTAGACGTGGACAACGGTCATCACATAATAATAAAGTTTTACCATTTTTGCCAGTTGACATGCAGTTTGAAATTCCCTATTTTTTTGGAGAATATGTACGAGAATAATATTTGACCATACAAATTATCCGGATCATGTTTTTATTAAGACAAAGTTGAGAACGAAACAAGGCATTCGAAAAGGGCGAGGCCCTGGATCCGGGCCCAGTTGGCCCATGACTTAAGACGTTCCTGTGTGCACTTAGCGAGTTGCATTTTAGAGCATTTTTCTACTGTTAAGATATAAATTTTATAAAGATTTTGATGACAGTTTTGAATCACAGTTCTGAAAATCTCAATGCAGAATTAACTTTAAATATCTAACTAGTTTAAATTTTCCAATAACAAAGAATGCTCGTATTGCATAACCTCTTTATGAACAATTACAACAGACTAATATGTGGACAGCGACCTCTAGTGGACAACTACAGAAATCGTGAGTCGAGAGGTTGCTGTCGAGACATAGACATCAAGTCCCCATTCATTGCTGTAATGCTAAATAGCTTCCGAAATTGTCTCCGTTGTTTCTCTAAATATTGATGTTCTTTCATGTGTGTTTGCTATTGTAATATTTAAATGTGTAATATTAAATTCTTTAACCAAAAATGTTTGGCGTCCAACTGCTCTTGTCACGGAGTAATTAATTCGTCTATAGAATTAATATTGATATAAAATACAAAAATATAACAATAAAATTTCCAAAAACATAAAAAGGTATTTGTCTTAATATACAAAAATTACCTGAAATTCGTGTGAAAAAAAAATACAGTCTTTAAATTTGTAAGTTTTTCAAATGTCATTGCTTATAATACTATTTAAAATAAATGAAATAAAAAAAAGAAATCTATAAAAATTAAACATTGAATTTCAGAACTATTAAAAAAATTCTTAAAAACCAAAGAGGATTAGTTTTTTACATTCTAAATCTGCAATCTTATCTATCATATGAAATCAATGGACACTTACGTATTATAACTTTTGACCAATTTCGTCGAAAGAAAAGACATCGCAAATGCTGTGATATGCAGTCAGTAGTGGAAAAATATTTCCAAGCCTGCTCAAACGAATTAATCTTGCTCGCGTTTACAGTGACAGTACTTAGCAACGTCTTTTGACTTGGAGAAATTGTTCGCAGCATAATACTTAAGTAACAATCAATGCATAAAACTAATGAAGAATTAAAAAATATTAAGCTAAAAAATACTAATACTTATACTTCCTTTTCTTCAACAGGTTGTCCATTTATACTGTGAAACACAGAATTTGGTAACTTTTCAAACAATAAGAAACCAGCATGTCTTTCAATCACATCTCTTGGAACCTATATTAAAAGATTTATCGTTTTTATTTTGATAAACGTTTCTAATTTGAATAATAAAGTTTACAAATTTTGCTACTTTTGTATTATACCGTCGGCTTTCGTCAAATCAAAAGACGTGTGTGTGTGTTTTCATTAAAATTCTAAAACTGTATTTCCAAAAAATTGCAGCTCATTTAAATTTTTTAAAGTATTTAGATCGAATTCCGTAAGTGGTGACTGAGCATCAATAGATTCGCTAGCTCTATGAAAAAAGTACTAATATTGAATTAGATCATGAACATGTTCATTCGTCCATGTTGATCAAAATAGGATGATGTTCTTTTTCAAATAGAAGTTTCAGTAAGTCAATTCCTAACACACCTCAAGTATTATACAGGGTGCCCAGCCTTAATGTGACCCAATAGCTAATTACCGAATATGCACTTCCAATTTGAGAAATGTTTTATAAAGGTAAAGAATGTTTTTACGTGCTCTTCAAACCAAAGAAAAACCATTTACAAAAAAATTACAAAAATTAAACTTTTATACGGTTTCAAGGTCCTATCACTTATATATAGGAAAAGATGCAGCACAAAAAACAAAATAAACAAAAAAAGTTTAATTTTATTACGATAAAAACTGACCGAGTTATGCCTACTTAAATTTGAAGCATCTGAATTGCTCAGAAAAGGGGTGGGTATATAAAAATTGAGTTTAGAGAACAGTAATTCACTATCTACAGAAAAATCAAAAGAAAAACACCGTAGTAATATTAAAACATCGCAGAAAACATCATAGATTGATATTTGTACTGCTGTATGACAAACAATAAAAGTTACATTAAATAAACACAACTTGTACCGAAAAGATTAAAACAGCTTGTTTTAACAAATAGCAGCAAAAGAATACATGATTTGCCTTTCAAATTATAGCATAATGTGGAATGAGGCTCCAATCAGGAATCAGGAGCTCTATTTTATCAAAATGACCAAATTAAAATAATGTTCAAAATGACTGCCTTTCGCAGAAATGCAGTACCGAACAGCCTCAGAAACTCCTCCTGTAGCTTCTGCAACATAGTTGGTATCACAGACCTGCATGCCATGCTGATTCGATTGAGTAAATTAAATTTACTCGTGGATTCACGTTCGTACACTTTGCTTTTTAGGAAGCCCCAGAGAAAAAAATCCAGAGGATTTAAGTCGGGGGATCGCGGGGGTCACTTCTGTTAAACTTCGTAACCGATTATTCGAGTGTCAAATGTTTGCGCCAAAAATGTACCATGTTGCGCAGATTTGTGTGCGGGGGCACCATCATTCTGGTACCACATGCGTGACGAATGATGGTGCCCCCCGCACAAAAGAGTGCCCCCCGCACCCCGTAAGAAAACTTCATCTTCTAAAAAATCGGCTAACGATCCAGATAAAATTTCCGTGAATGAATCTGATGTTAAAGGTCCATCGAAATACATTGGGCCAATTAAGGTGCTCTTCCATATTCCGCACCACGCATTTACCGACCAATACACTTGGTAGCGATTCGATCGTATTAGATGTGGGTTTTCGAGAGACCAATAATGCGTATTCTGTGTATTAATAGTGACTTGCCTCGAGAACTGGTATTCATCCGACCACAAAACTTCATTAAAAAAATCTGGATTTTCATCCAGTGTGCTTAACACGAAATTGTAAAAATCAAAATGACGCTCCTGGTCTCCGGGCATTAGTTCCTGCGTCAGGACTGGACGATAAGGTTATGCCCCGTCCACATGTAATATGTTCCACACCATCGATTTTGAGTAGGAACAAGCCTTGCTAATATCCCGGACACTACTTTCAGGATGAGCCAGGGCATATCCTAGAACATCCTCAGCGGGTATCCGCAAGCTTGAAGGTGTGGCACGAGACAAGGGAATACGTCTATGACAACTCCCAGTTTTATACAAGCGTTGAACAGCACGGGCAATTGTACAATAAGATGGATGTTTTCGACTGGGAAATTTAATGGCATAAAGTCTTGCCACCTTTCTCTTATTTCGATTACACTGTCCATACAACAGTACCATTTCGCAGTATTCTTCATTTGTATACATCTCGTTCTCCCGTACTAGAATTCGTAATATTAGAATACGACTATATGCAATTGCAAGCGACTACACCACAGATTTTCAACGTTAGCAATGATGAGTACCGCAGCAAATCAGTCTGAAGCTGCAGCAAATAAGTTTATGTTTTTGGAACTGCTTTTGAAATGTTTTCTTCCTCCAAAATATTTTATTTTGTCTATGTTTTACATGTACATAGAATAAATTTTATTTCTTAAGTACTCAATTATTGTATTATTAACTTTAAATTTAAAAACTATTTACATAAGAGTGGCGTGCATGAGCAAAAGTTTCCGGGCAAAGTTCCAATTAATTTCACTTTGGAGACGGTCCCTTACCAGCTTCTCTAAAATGGCGGAGAAAATGCATGAAATGTATGATTTTCAAAGTTCCATAACTCGGTCAGTTTTTATCGTAATAAAATGAAACTTTTTGTGTACTGCATCTTTTCCTAAATATATGTGATAGGACCTGGGGACCGTATAAAAATTTAATTTTTGTAATTTTTTCTAGGTGGTTTTTTTGGTTCGAAAAAAAAGCACGTATAAAAACCTTCTTTACCTTTTGAAAAACATTTCTCAAATTGGAAGTGCACATCTAAACCGAATGGTTCGGGAATTAGCTATTGGATATAAGGAGAGAGAACGAGACCTTTATAATGTATTAATTTAAAAAATGTAAGGATATAAATGCATACACAGAATATTAAGTATTACATATCTTATAAAATACGTAATATGAAGTACATAGGATTATTTTAGTTTTATACAAAAATTTATAAAATAGGGGATATAATCAGTAATCCCGCTGTTTTCTTACCACGTGTACAACTACTTTGGTTTTCATTGTTATTGAAATAGAAAAATATGTTGACATTCCAATTCTACATCTAAATACTTTACAAAACATGTAAAATGAAGTATTTTTATATTGGTATTAATGTAAATGGCTATGATAAACTTTCTGCTTAGAGGAGAGACAAAACATGTAATATAAAAAATGTTTAAGAAGTCAATTCCTGCTTTGAATGGATGAATAGAAAATATTTTATTAACGATTGAAAATTTGAACAAGATCTATATATATATTATGGAAAAGAGTGAACTAATAGTGGAAACTGAAAAAAAGAGCATGATTTGTTCGCAATATTGTAACAATGCACACCCTGTTTGGCTGAAAAACTGGTTTTTGTCGCCAAATTTTGCCATTGTTTTAACAGTTACATTGTTACAACTACGAAGACGAACCTAATTTGGCCCTGAAAACCGGTAATTAATGAATTAATATTTGAAAAAACTGTAATAACACCATTTAGTACAAGTTAAAAAATATTATTTGAACTTGATTGGATGAATAGAAAGTATTTTGTTAAGGATTGAAAACTTGAACAAGATAAATAAATAAATACATAGAGAGTGTGAACTAATAGTGTGTGTGTAGAAATTGAAAAATAACAAGTACAAGGCAGTGGCGCACACAAGGGGGGTGTCTTAGGGGTCCGACCCTCCCAAAGCCCTTGATTTGTTTTCCGATTGATTATAATTCTAAGTATATAGTACGTAAAATTTAATTAAGTATTTGTTATTAATGATTAATTTTATTAATTAATGCTAATTATTTATTCGATAATTAGTTTTTTACTGTTTTTTGTTCCCGAAAATCGACAAAACCAAAAGGAGCATGAAACAAAAATGGTAGACTTTCTACCCTGGACACTCCTCTTGAAAAATTCTTGTGTGCGCTACTGGTACAAGAGGATGCAAATAAAAGTAGCCCGGACGAGTGGATGTAATTAGACGTGAATATGACGTGCATATCAAATTATTCGGAACGTTACATTTCCAACATTTTGAAACCATTTGGACCATCATTAACATATAACTGCCAGTGTTTACCATTAGTGACAATCTTACTTCCAACGGGATGGTGCAACTGAATCCATGGAGCCATGGATCACACTTACATAATCTTTACTCCTGACAGAGTTGTTAGAAGAGATCAGTCGGTTCTCTAGCCTAGCTGGCCACCTAGATTCCCTAAGCTCTCAGTGGGCGATTACTTGTTGTGGGGAACCCTCAAGTCTAAGGTATATCGCAATAACTCTCATAGATTTCAAGAATTGCAGCAAAACATTTATGATGTGGTTCCAGCAATCCCAGCGTCACTTGACCATGGTTCAAAATTATATTAATTTATTCAAATTATATTAATTAATTCAATTATATTAATTAATTAATTCATGGTTGTTATAAGAGATCAGTCTGTTCTCTAGCCTAGCTGGCCACCTAGATTCCCTGAGCTCTCAGTGGGCGATTACTTGTTGTGGGGAACTCCTCAAGTCTAAGGTATATCGCAATAACCCTCATTGATTTCAAGAATTGCAGCAAAACATTTATGATGTGATTTCAGCAATCCCAGAGTCACTTGACCATGGTTCAAAATTACGTGGTCCGTCGCCAAAAGCCCTCGTGTAGCTCAACAGTGCGACGTTAATATTCAATCAATCAATCAATCAGCAATCCCAGCAGTCCAGCTTCAATTTTCCTCCCGCAATTTCCTGACCAGAGCCAAAAGATGCCAAGAGATTAATTGTGGTCATTTTCAACTTCTGTTGTAATCAGGTTAGTGAAATAACTCCTATCCTTTGCCATGTTGCCTTGTAACCTGAAACTTCGTTCTCCGGGCCACCTATATTTACCTAACCCTGTGTAAATAATTTGTTTTCTTTTTTGTTGTTGTTGTTGTGTGTGTGTGTGTGATTATGCTGTTGTTAAATAATTAAGACTCTCTATTTTTTCCTAAGGGCTGTATATTGGCAACAAAGCTTTTGCAGGCATGCCAAGTTCCCAAATGGGAGAGCCGGTTCGGTCCTAGGAGAGCCCACACCCTTGGCACAAATTATTTTGGTTGGCAATAATTGCGCCATCTTGGTAATCCTACTTTGATACACAAGATAGGGTAACCCTAACTGTTTCTGGAATTTTCATATTTTGTGGCCGGGCATTTCGAATTTCATTTTGTTGTTGGGCTCCGGGCTGGAAGTATGTCCGCGTGTGTGAGGGAATATACTTTAGAATTTTTTACGTTGTTGAATGCGAAAGGTAAGAAAGAATGGTGTATGAATGAAGGAAGTATTGATTGCTTAGAACAATCAATACATATGTCCTAAATGTAATGATCGGCGTGATGTAACATGGTCGGCAATAAAATGCTTTCTTCGAAATCGTACAAGCCACGGCGAAGGTATGTTCGACCATTACCTCGCAGAATAAATATGGCGGTGCTCACACGATCATTCACTTAGCGATGAAACCTTTAAGGCTTTTTTAAAATCTGTTGTTATGGTGTTCCCTCCACTCGGAAAAGATCAGCAGTAAGAAAGTATGTGCTTTTTCTTTCTTTTTTTTATCTTAAATGTTTAATTTCTGTATTATTTACATATATTTTCTTTAAGCATCCACCTTATCCCATTATATTCATTTGCCGCCATTGTCAGTTTTGCTTGGCGCCATCTTGTTCTGGCTTGGCTCTTTTTTCGGTTTGTCGCCAAGGGTGTGGGCTCTCCTAGGATTTTACCGGGAGAGCCATTTCACGGTGGCACCATCTAGTGGTGGCTGTCGCCGACAAATTTTGTCTCTTAAATTAATTTTAATTCAAGCTCTCATTGGATGCTAAATACAGTCGCTTTTTAACCAATTAACAGCCATTTATTTAAATAATTTTTGGCCGGATAAGTTATATATGCCCAAAAAGTTGCGTAACAGTATAATTATTTTCAAATTATGTTTTTTATTTTCAAAAATGTTACATTTTGTTATATTTATAAATTATAAAGAAGGACGTACACGTAAAATTGAAAAATCCCGAAACGGGGATCGGAGCAGCTAATGGGTTAATTTCGCCGAGAGTATCAGAGCCACAAATTGATACTCGGGGATCTTTTACATGCCACGTAATCATGCCACATGCATGCCTAAGATTTTTCCTTTCTAAAAATCTATAGACTCCAGCTGGGATCGAACCCACAACCTTGGGCTTATAAAGCGGGCATGTTACTTCTCACCCACCCAGTTAAGACTTTATATTAATTACACCTTTTTAAAAATATATTATAAAAATTTAGAACACAAAATTGAGAAATATTAAATTTACAAAGTATAAAAGAAATATCAATTTCTAAATTAATTTTTAATGCTTACCGCAAAAGCTTTAAGAGGAACTCCTCTATCAATCGGAGCATTTGGCATAACATAAGCTTCCATATCAAACTCATCATTCTTTTTTTTTCCCCCCTGCAACTTTAAAAAATTTTTGGGGTACAGCTCATCATGGGGCCCAATCATTGATATATAACATTTTTTTTTTCCATGGGGTGAAGCCTAATATTTAAAAGAAAATTTAAAATTACTATAAAACTCAAAAAAAGAATAAAAAAGAAAATACATATGCATGTAATAATCAATTTAAATTTTTTATCTTTCAAGTTTTTTTAATTTGTTTTGGCCCTGCCCCTCCTTTATAAAGTAATGTTAATTACCAACAAACGGGAAATTTTTCGTAATTTTTATCTTTTTAAAATTATAACCCCCAGGTATTTAAATTAAGAAATGCATGATGAACCTCTTTTGTTAATGGACCAATCAGAAAGACGTCCTAGAAAGCCTGGGGAATTTTGGGGAACCGGTAAGTGTTTAATAAAAAAATCGAGATTCTCTGAAAATTCACCCCGTGTCCTGGTCATGTAAAACCTTGACCAAAGCAAGCTTCAAATTTGAATTTTTTAAAGCTTGCGGGGGGTTTTGCCCCGGAACTTAGGGGGTCGTTTTTTGGCCCGGGCCGTATAGCCCCTCCCAATTCACATCCAAAAAGATATGTCCCCCCAACTATAACGTCTGCCCCCGGAAAACTTGCCCCTTCAAAAACTTTTTGGGGGGGGTTTTCACCGGATTTTTACGGGTTTTTAAAAATTTGGGGGGGCCCACGGTTGGGTGGGAAACTTTCCCAAAAACTTCCCATTTTACCCCGGTTTGACTCTATTTGCAAATGGGAAACTGATAAGCGATATTCATTGTTGAAGGAAAGAACTCGAAAAAGGACGGGGGTTTTATCTTTGACTAAATTTTCTTGCGGGACGCTTCGAAAAACCACACTTATGAGTTTTTCAATTCCACAATCAGAGAATGGGTTGTCATTGGGTTTTGTGCTACCTGGCAAACGATTCTTCTATCCTCTCTATGGGGACCCCTGAAACAATCTTTTGGGTAATTTCCTTCGTGTATCAATTGTTGCCTACTTTGATAGTTTTTAAAAGAACTAAAAGACAAAAACGTATTTTTTGGAAAACCATTCCGTTTTAAAAATTTCCAAGGTAAAGACTTCTATCGAAGTTTGACAATAACTTAAGGTATCCGACTACGTTCGGAACCGTGTTTTTAAAAAAGCGCATAAAAAAGATAACTTTCTTGATTTTTGGTGTCACTTAGATTAGAATACATATAAAAATTTTTTTAAGGACATTTTGATAAAAATTTTTAAATACAATATTTCAAAAATTAATTTAAAAAAACCCTTTTTTTCAAAATGCCCCCTTTTGTAAAAAATTGCTTCTATTATAATAATTTTTTTTCCCTGTATATGGCTCAGACCTCTGTAAGAGTTCCCAACTATGATTTTAAAAAAAATTCACATTTTTTTTTCGGGTTTACAACCCATTGAAATAATTATGGGTTGGTTTTTTTTTAAAAATTTCCCCCTTTGTTGTCGTAAATGGATAAACCCCCTTCTAAGTTTTTATTTCCAAAAAATTTTAGCTGAGCCTGTGTACAGAGGTCTGTGTATATACAGGAAAAAAATTTTTATACTAAAAAGCATTTTTTTACAAAAGGAAAATGTTTTTTAAAATGGGTCATTCATGTTCTTTTTGTCCAAATATTGTACTTTAATAATTTTTTTTTGTAATATATTCTTAAAACAACTTTATATACATTTTTTTTTTCCGAGGGGACACTAAATATCATAAATAAAAAAACCATTTATACGCTTTTTTAAAAACACAGTTCGGGAAAGTAGTCAATTTTAAAAGTCTTTTTAGGGTCCAAAAAAAGATTATTTGTCTACAAAAAACCCTTTAAAATTTCCCGTCAGAAGCTTTTTACCTTATACGGAATCTATAAGGAATGAAAATTTTTATACTTACCGGTTCTGGATTTTTTTTTATGCTGGGGGGGGGCTCTGGTTATATTACCTACCCCAAATTTCGATTGCATATCAGCTCGATTTTTACTATTTGTAAAAAACTCAAGATTTTTTTAGTGATATCCTTTTTAAAACGTGGTATTTTATTGACAGGGGGTGTATATATATATATTTTTTTAAAATTTTTAAAAATACCAACCTAGGCATATATAAAAGGGCCGGTGACAACATAAACATTCTTGTAATTTTCTACCATCTTTTTTAACATGCCTCTCCCAAATTTTTTCCAAGCGCTGCGATTAAACCCTTTTCCTACCTGAAAGAAAAAATTTTTAATTAAAATTTTTTAAAAAAAAATTTGATAATCTTTTTAAAAATTTTTATAATAATCAAATACCCAAAAAAAAAATATTAATTTGAAGTAAAAGATTATTTCTTTTCTTAAGCCAATAAGTCAACCACTAAAGCCCCCTTCTTCTTGAAATATTGAAAAGTAAAAAAATTCAATATTTATATAATATTAGGTTGGGGAAAAAAATCCATTATATTTACATGAAATTCAATACTTTATTTAAAATTTCGGAAATTTTCGAATTAGGTCAAATATGCACCATTTTGTTGTATAATTTTTTGCCATTTTAAGGTCTTCCCAAAACCCCTTTCAGAAGGGGCTTGGTCCTTTTGGGGGAAAAAATCTGAAATCGATTTTTTCAATCTTCTCTTGATTCAATTTCTTATAATTCAGGGAAGTTTTTTCAATACAAAAAAAGGTGGTAATCGTTGGTTCCCGGTCCTGACTATATGGTGGATGCATTAAAACTTCTCCCCCATGCTCCCCGGGTTTCTGGCGAGTCACTACAGACGTGTGTGTCCTGGCGTTGTCCTGATGGAACACAACCCACTTCTTCTGTTAGCCAATTCTGGCCATTTCTAGTCAATCGCTGGATTCAAATGGTCAGTTGTTGACAGTAGAGATCTGAATTTAATGTTTGGCCATGCGGGAGCAACTCAATAGATCATTCCTTTCCAGTCCCACCAAATACACGTAGACCTTCTGGCTGTTATTCCTGGTTTTGGCCACCGTTTGAGCTACCTTGCCGCACTTTGACCCGATCGTTTCCCACAGTACTGTCGTATGGTGACCCGTTTCTCATCCCCAGTCACCCTCCGCTTGAAATGGGTCGATTTCATTCCGTTTGGCTAGTCTTCCCAGGGCCCAAAGGACTTAAAAGATAAAAAATTTTTTTGAACTTTTTGACTTAAAAGCTCGAAAAGTGGCAAACCTTTCCTTTGCTGAGAAAGAGAATCTCTGACGGGTTTCGGGGAATCGATTCCCAAGAAGGGTTGCGAAGGATTATAAATAGATCCCCGCTTTTAACTAAAATAAACCTACAGGCTTGAAATTTGATTGGCATGTTTCTTTTGTTGAGTAGAAATCCGCTAAAATGAGTTTTGTGGAAGTAAACTCCTAAGAGCAGGTTTACGGGGTCGTAAAAGGTAAATATACTTCCGTTTTAGGCATTTAAGTCATTTCCTTTTTAAATAAGTGAAGGTTATAAGAATGTTTTAGAATATAAAATGGCAAATTTAGATATTTATTACATAAAAATAGTATATAGTCATACAACATTGTGAAATATCCAACGAAGCGTATGGGTAGAGGCTAGCATATGTCATATACAATAATTTTATGAAGTGTTTTAAAAAATCATATAATTTAAACTAATATTAATGCAGAAAAAATTGCGTATGTTAGAAATTTTCCAATATATATGAGTATACAGGGTGCATAGGAAGGTCCTTCTAACCTGAAAATACTTATGAATAAAAGAGTAACTGCCATCAAATGAGGTCACGGTTGGTGCCGGTTTTATCCTTTGGGGCCCTTGGTGCGGAACCCCAGAAGCCCGGTCCTGGAAGTCCCCGAAGCTAGACTTACCAGTTTTTCTGGTTATAAATTTAGATCCTCCAGTGCCAGGAGAGCCCGTACATCTTCTGCGCTGAGAGCCCGAAATGAGCCTAATTCAGCACTGGTCACGGTACAGTAAAGCGATTACGCCTGAACTAGTAATGTCAATGACCACAGCACCTCTAGCGATGAAATTTTGAAGACAGGTATTGCAAATCGATAATAAAAAGAGAGCAAAATTTCCATTAGAAAATTTTTTAGAGCTTATAAGGGTGCAAAACTACTTTTTGTTTTCACGATTATATAAAATGTCTCATATATACCCAAAATGTCCACAATCAATGCATTTCTTTTTTGTGTAGCTTTTTGAAGACAAAAACCATGATGAAATACGAACAAACTACGTGTTTCGTCAATACAGTTTGATGAAAAATTTGCAAGTAGAAATACTTCACGAATACAAATGTGCATCGTGAGCACGGTGAACTCTTCGAACCTACTCGACACGTAGCTTGTTATCAATTTTGAACAGTTTGCCATTGTGTTTTTCTGTTGTGATGTCATCAAACTGCATTGATGTAGAAGTAAGTATTTTACGTAATAATTTGTGCGTATTTCTCTAGGCTAATCCTTTGAAACAAATGGAGTGCATTGATTTCGGACACTTTGAATATACAGAATTTTTTTATCCAGGTGAACCAAATGTCGTTTCGTACTAATAAATTGATGTTCTAAAACTTTCTAATTGAAAGTTTTGCTTTTTTCTTTTCAATTTCGATTTGTAATGTTGCGACATAGTCATCTGTCGATAGCTATGTCTTGGGGTTTCCGCGTAAGTTAGAGGTGTGGGATTATCGGAAGGATGAGACATTCTTAAATTCTTAATATTACTTTTTATTAAGAATTTACTTAAATACAGATATCGAACAAACTTATATTAAGTGAGAATAAACCAAAAATACGCCGTTTTACAAACTCAGATCGCGCAATTAGATCACTTATCAATATAACTAATTAGATCCGCCTAATCTCGATTCAATAATATACTAGCGTTCAGAATATAATCCTCCCACCTTGGTTGAATACTTAACGTTCAATTACTTCAGATATTCAGGTTATGCTCGAGGGGCAATAGTATGCACCTTGTACTAATGGCGGGATCTCCGTATGATTCCTTGGTAGGCCGTCTAATTACACTTCTACCTTTTCGAACTAGCTTCCTCTAAAGCCCTTTTGCTCACTAAACTTTTCCCATCCTTTTTAAAAAAGGGTTTTCTTATTTGCATCTCTGCTTCGTTTTACTTCTTGGATTCGGGTTGGAAAAGTTTACTTGCCATTAATCGTGGCCGTCAAAAAACGTAGGGGTTATGTTAGAAGAAGGGGAGGGGAATGTCACAATGTCTGCCTTCTGAATTTCGCCACTAGAGGCGCTGATGTTGGGGTGCATTAGGTTGGACATAGTCGCTCACTTCACTTGCATAGCTATATCTCTCTTCGTTTGAAAGTATTTTCAAGTTAAAGGGGTTTTCTATACACCTGTATGTGAATTCCTTTCTATCTGAATAATACCTAAAATATTTATATATTATATATATATATATATGTATATATATATATATATATATATATATAACTTCAAAAGATAATACTTTAAAATAAAATTCGTTATTCTCCGAGGGGGCCATGTTACTTAAAACAAAAGTATCAGCCCCGTATTCTTGGCTACCTGCAATGATTAACTTGGCACCAAAGATGGCCTTTATCAAACCACTGTGTTCAGTCTGAGGTTTGTTGATCTGAAGTAAGGATGAAGAGAATCATCTTCAAAATATTTTCTTTTTGATGTGTTTATCTTTTCACCACATGAAAAATGTTCTGCACTGAGATGTTCAAACACCCAATGAGGTATTCTATTTCTCCTATCATATGACAAAACATAACTTTTCCTGGATCTAATTGTATCATAACTAGGAAACCCAAACTGCATTGTCCGTGATACAGGATCCTCAACATCAACTCCCATTGGTTCTACTGCATCTATTATTGCAGTGTCAAATTCGTCAGCAGCTTTGACACCAAACATGCCTTGTAGACGTTTGTCTTTGTACAGGATGCCACCAAAAAATCCAATGGCACCGGCAATAAATGAGTTACGAAGAGCCATCTACAAAACAAAAAAAAGCAGCTGTAAAATTTGAAAACCACAAAAACAGTATTATTCATAATTCTCTCCCGGGTTTCAAAGAGGTGTATCAAAAGGTTAAGACGAATACAGCTAAAAGGAATATTTGAATGAATACAAAAACAAGTACTTTATGTGTAACACTTTGATTACACCTCATACATCAATGCAATAGTCCAGTTCCTACCACTCTCTACTCAGCATAGTACTGTCAGCTTTATTAACAGCACGTATTATCCTTTCATGCAATTCTGTTACATCCCGTGTCAAAAAATTACGAAAATTTAAGACACAGCCAGCAAGTTCGGGCTGGAGCACTCCACATTCCAGGAGGGGTAGGAGCAGAAATTATTTTTACTATATTTTTTCCAGTGTCATTGAGGTTGTAACGTCTCCCGCCACACACGCTGTGAATCAACTTCTTTTGTGAATTTAACCAACACGTTCAAGAAACACCTGCACCATTAAAATATTACGCGGTCTTATCCTAGACATCATTCCGGCAACCTTTGACCGACGAGGAACTCCCTACTCCACCCTCGAACCGGATGTAACTCGAGGATAAAGAGGCCGACCGCTATGATCTCGAAGCTTAGAGAGGGTAGAAAGAGAGACAGTTGAAAACTTTCGTAGAGACAGACGTGACCTCCGCTTTCACACAAACAACAGAACTTGGACTCTAATAGTTCTAAGCAATATTTTTAATAACTTTGGTGCATATACTGTAATTAATAGCGGCGAAGTAAATAAACTAAATATTTAAATTAATAAATATCACGCTGCCTTTGATTTATCTCAAACGTCACAAGATTAGTATAGTGTTAATAACTAGAAGACAGTGGTGCACACAAAAGGTGTGTCCTAGGGGTCCGGACCCCCAAAGCCCTTGATTTTTTTTCTCCGATTGATTATAATTCTAAGTATACAGTACGTAAAATTTAATTAAATATTTGTTATTAATGATTAATTTTATTAATTAATGCTAATTATTTATTCAATAATTAGTTTTTTACTGTTTTTTGTTCCCAAAAATCGACAAAATCAAAAGGAGCATGATACAAGAATGGTGGATTTCCAACCCTGGACCCCCCCTCCCACCTCCTCTTGAAAAATTCCTGTATGCGCTACTGCTAGAAGAATGTAATATTTAAAGATGAAAGCATTTCGTACCTTAAAAGGATAAGAATGTCTGACTCGCACAATTGTGTGGGCTGAAACTTAAAGGATTATTTATGTAAAAGATCAAGTTTTCAGGTAACTCAAAAAGGATAACATGGGTTGTCTATAATAACGTTGATAGAACCATATTGAATAGTGGGGCAGAAACTGGACAATCTCAATGATGTATGTCGGGTAGCCAATGTTTCATACATAGAACACTTGTAAAGTTTGTAAACAGAACTTGAACTGTTTCTGTATTCCCTTAAATGTCCTTTTTTTGCTGTATGCGTCTTTGTGACTTTGTGTGTGTGTTTTTTTTTTTTCACTATAGAGCATCGAAACCCGGTAGAGAATTATGAATAACTCTGTATAGTTTAATTTGATAATTTTTTTATTTCTATTGTGAGGAAAAAAGAAAACAACCCTGATAACTATCAAAATTCTCATAGCAAATGAAATAAACTAATTATGTCTTAATCCATTTTTAAAACAGTTTTCTAATACATTTTGCAATGTTTTTTGAGTTGAAATTTGCAAATTTCCTTACTAAATCTTTAAAATAATTTTGCCCATTTAGGGCAACAGTTTTTTCTAGTAATGTTATGTTAAAATATTTTAAGGATAGGGATTCATTTATAAAAAGAAATACATTTAGCTTATTACCTAAAAGTAATTTGATTATGTGGCGGTGTGATATCTATATGAACTAGTACCAACATCACGCGACGACGATCGTTTTGGCGTGATTGGTTACTTACTTGCGTTCGGAACGGAAGGTACCCAAAACGAACCTTCCCTCCTTCATTGGTGACCGTGGCCGTGCAAAGGAACCGCACCCTTCACGCGCCGCAGTCGTGGCGCCATCTATCCACCGCAAAAGCAACTAAGCTGCCAAACTTTGACGCAAATAAGCCGTTACTTCTCAAAGTCGTCTCACACAAATGACGCAATTCTCAAGTCGTCTCACACAAAATGACGCAATTCTCAAGTCGTCTCACACAAATGACGCAATCAAACCGTCACACACATGACGCAATTCTCAAAGCCGTCTCGCACGAATGACGCAACCCACCAAGTGACGCAACTGCTTACATGCTCACCACGAATATGGTATCATTTGTTCGCCTATTCACCGAAACACTGGCAGGGGAGTATGTGGCGGTGTGATATCTATATGAACTATAGTACCAACATCACGCGAAGACGATCGTTTTGGCGTGATTGGTTACGTACTCGCGTTCGGAACGGAAGGTACCCAGAACGAACCTCCCTCCTTCATGTTTAAAAGAAGAGAATAGTTTGAAAAATGTTCTGAAATATTTCGAAAATGGGGTGAAAAAGATCGAATTACAAGATAGAAACTTCATTGTATAGAAAATTTCGATTTTGGAGTTATTTTTACAGAAATAGTAAAATGTTCTTGGTTCCAAGAAATTCGCAAAATAGAGGCTCGTTATATGGAGGTTCGACTGTAATTGATAAAATATATTTCACATAATGGTAATCGTTTTAATAGACAGAAAAAATTCATCTTTAGGTATCCGACTACGTTCGGGGAGCCGTGATTTTAAAAAATCGCATAAATGGATAATTTCCATGATATTTAGTGTCACTTAGATTAGAATACATGTATAAAATGGTTTTAAGAACATTATATATATATGACAAAAAAACTTATTTAAATAGAATATTTTGGCAAAAAATTAACTTAGAATAATCTTTTTTCAAAACGTTCTACCTTTATAAAAAATGCATCTATAATAATAATATTGTGTTGTGTGTGTGTGTGCGTGCGTGCGTGTGTGTGTGTGTGTGTGTGTGTGTGTGCGTGCGTGTGCTTTGGTGTGTGTTGTGTGTGTGTGTGTGTGTGTGTGTGTGTGTGTGTGTGTGTGTGTGTGTGTGTGTGTGTGTGTGTGTGTTGTGTTGTGTGTGTGTGTGTTGTTGTGTGTGTGTGTGTGTGTGTGTGTGTGTGTGTGTGTGTGTGTGTGTGTTGTGTGTGTGTGTGTGTGTGTGTGTGTGTGTGTGTGTGTGTGTGTGTGTGTGTGTGTGTGTGTGTGGGGTTGTGTGTTTTTGGTTTTTTCATTAATAAGTAAAGACTTCTCCAGCGAATCTGAACAAGGATTTTTGAAAAATTCATATTATTTTCAAAGTTACTACCAATTAAAATAATTATAGGCGTTTTTTTTTTCTTGAAATTTCTTCCCTCTTGTAGTAGTAAAATATGGACAAATCCACTTCTAAGTTGTATATTTAAAAAATTCTAGTTCATCCTCTGTACAGAGATCTGAGCTATATACAGGCAAAATATTATTATAATAGAAGCATTTTTTTATAAAAGGAGAATGTTTTGAAAATTTGTCATTCTATGTTCATTTTTTGTCAAAATATATTTAAATATTTTTTTTTTTTTCAAAAATGTCCTTAAAACAATTGTATGCATCTATTCTAATCTAAGTGACACTAAATATCATAAATATTATCCATTTATGCACTTTTGCAAAATTCACGGTTACGGACGTAGTCGGATACCTTAAAAGATGACAATCGTTAGAGTCAGCTGGTATCCAGGTTTGTAAATTATGCCCATTTACTTATTACAGGTTACCGTTTGTAGAAGTATTTGATAACGTGTGCTATATATTAGGGGTCAGCAACCTTTTAGCTGTAATTTGCCAAACCAATCTACCAATATGATTCAGCGTGCCACACAGTAGGACATTTTTGAAACAATTCGATTCCCGCGATAATGCAAACAGATTTAGATACTAGACGTCAATAATTTAGATTTACACTTTTATTATACATATTAATTTGGCATCGTTAAATATCTTTCTTAACATATAAAAATAAACAGCATAAAATATATTTATTTCTTCAACAAAAATTTTTAAAAAATTAAAACTGTACATATATATTAAGTACTTTTAAAAACTTATTTATTAAAATAACAAATAGACAACATGAAATATAAGTATTTCCATTCATTATAAAAAGATAAATATAAAAATTCTAATGCGAATCTGGTGCTTTCACCACTCTATTTTCATATCGCAAAATCAGAAGTATAATGCATGGCTTTCAATTTGACACGATTCTGAGCATTTAGTTGTTAAACAATTTCTTTATGAACTTGAAATATTTTATGTATGAGGAAAGATTTTTTACTTAGATATGTAGAACCAAATGCGGAAAGCAGAGTACATGCAATTTTTTCTCTTCAAACAATTGAATCTCACCCGCAGTGACATTCAATAACTTAAGAAAAAACTGTAAATTTATCTATAGAGTTATATCTTTCAGATTTTTTTCGAAATTTTGTAAATGTCCATGATTCTGAAGATGTTTGTCAAATAAGCTCCGTTAAAAGTTTATTAACTTACATCCACTCAAAAATTGGCAAATTTGTAGAGTAGTGCAGAGTGACACTGGGAATTGTACCGCGTTCTACATATGGCACGTGTGTCATAGGTTGCCGAACTCTGCAATATATTATCGACTTAAAAAGGTAGTATGGAAAACCTACTTTTTCATAGGGGTCAAAGGCGTCAAAAAATCTTAAGACGTCAATGGTCGCAAAAAAAATTTGTACCACACAATATACGAAAAAAATGCATTAATACATACAAAATACCGTTCAACGCACATCTTACCAAAAATGAACTGCGATTTTTTCAAAAGAAAAAAAAATGGCTGAATATTGCAATTATTGCGCATAAATAACTCGATAAAAACAATAAATATTCTAACTACATACAAAAAGACAAGCTTAACAAACTTACATTTCAGATGAATGTAACTCTTTAACTACGCAATTGATGGAATACTAAGTGGTTTTTTTAATGTGATATCCGTAAAATTTCTCTAAACTAGGCAAGATTGAATCATTCAAATAAAGTTATCAGATTTGATATCAACTACTAACGATTAAATTGTATGGGATAATGGAGAAACAAAGGCTATATATTTATCACTTGATATCAATTAGTTGGAAATAAAAAGCGAAAATAGAAATAATGGCAAACATTTATCTGTTCAGGTGGTTACTAAATGTTGAATTACTTGAGTTGGAGGATTTCTTTCTGTTTTTTTTTTCTAGAAGTAGAACCAGCAAAAAGAATAACACTGTAGTGAGGTTCAGCAGCTTCTCACACAGAGCCGATGTTTAAAATGTTTAGTTTTTCTCGATTAAGAGAACTGGTTACTAAAATGATTACTTGTTGACAGAATCGTAGATAAGGTGAACTATTTAAAACCACTGATAAAGTAGCCAATAGGTTGTTAAACCGTTTGAATATTATCATTCTTTTAGAAAGTAGATATATGTTTTTCATGCATATTTGTGGTTCAAAATTAGGAGAAATTCCTAATTTTACTAGTCGTTTACTTAGTCGAATTTCTTCAAAAGAAATACTTTCAACGAAAGTTACAACTAATATTTCCAAACAAAAAAAAGAGGGTTTTTAGTGTCGATAACCTAAGCATACACGCAGCAGGGGCAAATGGACGAAACATTACCCTGGTTGGTATTTTCTATTTATGGTAGTGCTTGTGAAATATTTTGATTATACACTATACAGACTTGGCTACATGGTATGAATTTTCAAAAAAATATATTCAAATGATGACAAAATTCAAAGAAAAGAGCAATGACGTTTTAAAACATCTTTGAAGCCTTGGGCTCCTATGCAAAGGTAAACCCACTAATGAGTTTTTAAAGTAGACAATATACATAGCATATGTTGTCAAATACTTATACAAGCAGTAATTTGTAACAAATAAATGTGCATGTCTCACAATCTCTCAGATCTAGACACAAAACTGATTGTTTCCTTTTAACTGAATGTATATTGATGGTTGCAATGTCTTGTAATGTTCGTCTTGCAGCTGTGTTCGGCGTCATTGTGGAAATGATCAACACACGGATAGAAACACAGGTGCAACTTTGAATTGTTGCGTAGTATCAGCTTGGATCGCCCGCCGACCTTTTTGACATCACGAGAGACCCTTTCCCATCGCTGGTAGGATGCAACCAGAGATGCAAAAGCGCCGCCCTGATCCCCAAGCAGAGAAAGAGGAAAAGCGGAGGGAGAGATGCTGACCCCTCGGAAGGAAGCAGACGCGCGAAGGCTCTGAACTTACCAGGGAGCGGTGGTAAAAAGGAATCTCTTCTCTCACAAACAACTGTTTTGGAACTTTAATAACCTTTTAATAAGTTTAATAACATCAATATAAATAATAGCTGTGACATAAATAAACTCAATATTTAAATTAACCAAGATCACGCTACCGTTATTCATATCAAACGTCACATGGTGTATGGTGTATGGTGGTAGGCCTAAGCCTAGACACAGACATGACAAAATAATACTGTATTACCGATGTTGCCTGTTGACATGATGATTGAATTTATTCGGATTATAATCTTATTGAGGCTGAGTTGAGAACAAGACAAGGCCCTCCGTGGACAAAACCCATCCCGGACTCAGTTGGCCCATGCCTTAAAACGCCTCTGAATGAGTGACTGAAGTTTCTTTAGTATATTTCAGTGCTAATGATATGTAGCAATTCGCAACTTGCCCGCCAATCAGGCACACAACCAGCGCATCAACCACCATTATTATGCCTTAAAATCAGTTTATAAAAATTCCAATGTTTTAAATATTGAGAGGTTCTATGTGTTGATCGCCATAACGGAGCAGTTTATTGAAGGATTTGGTCAATCAATAGTTTTTCTCATATCTAGAGGTTGAAGGTTGAGCTCATATAGAACTGTGTTATTAAGAAAGCTATTACGAAGACTTGCTATGATTCTAACAGCACTCAGCTGTATTCCTTCAAGTTTTTTAAAGTTAGAATCAGAAGCACTAAAGAAAATGGCAGAACCAAACTCCAAAATAGGTGTAATTAAGGCAGTATAGGTAATTTTCAGAGTAGAGGCATCTGCACCCCAAATACGCCCAGAGATGTACACTCACTTCCAAAAGTTAAGCACGAAGATGTAATATGCAAAAAAAACCAACAAATACTGCCTTAATTGACACAAAATTTGGCAGTAAAGTAGCATATATATTTATACATAAAACAAAATCAATAATTATATACAGAAATGAAAACAATATTAAATTTTTGTAAGTTATCAGATAATGTCATACTTAACTTAAACAGAATTATGTATAAAGTGAAAATAAACAGCATAAAATGAAAACAAGGACATTAATAGGGTATG
>BMAV01010957.1:0-31052 GCA_019973955.1 Trichonephila inaurata madagascariensis
GGTTGCTTGGTTTCTCTTCTCGCCCGGGTCGTTTTTTTCGTCCGTTTTTCCCCTTCTCCGCCCAAATTCACCCCTTTTAAACACCAGGGGCGGGTCCACCACGCGCCCCCTCGTTCTCCTCATTGGCAGGTAAAAATAAAAAAGGGTCTGCCCTCGTCTTCCTCATTGGCAGGTCAAAGATAGAGTCTGCCCTACCCCCCGGGCCACCTGCGTCCCTCAATTTCGGGGAAAAACACGAACACATTCACCATCCGTCTCGAACCCAAGGCGCCATCTCACATCTATTCATCTCACACCTGGGCTTCACAACCCCACTCTAAATAAATCGTCTTCTATTCAAAACTTTCATAAAGGAATGCCTATCGACATCTGATTCCTTAGCCATTATATCCCAGACCAGATGTCGCGTTTGTCCAGGCCAGTAAACAAACAATGACCCCAGGGCCCACCTGCCCCCTGTCATCCAACATCTGTTTGGTGATGGATGGATAGGGTGATTTCAGATGAATTGGCAGGGTGGGGTTCACATCAATTGAAGACGTCACACTATTTACTCATTCATTAAATTTAATTATTCGAATAAAATAGTATAGAAAAAAAAATCACATTCTCAGAAATTAGGCCAATCCAGGTGGGATTCGAACTCCCTACCTTTGGATTAAAAGTTCAATGCGCTACAGGGACACACAATGAACCTTTTTTTTATATGCTGTTAGACTATTACTTTTGTTTGTTAGTATTTAAGAAATATTTCACTTACGTGCATTATTAAACATAAATTCCAGAAATAAGTTAAAATATTCCAGAGTAGATTTTGACACAGGAAGTGTAAAAATGCTTACGGGAAAAGGAAATGAACAATAAAATCTTGGTAAAACAGACAGAGAACACCATCCTACAAAAAGAAACATGTTCGTTTCCAAAAATAGCTACACGGTGCGCAAAACCTGTTTCCGAAGCGTACATCTGAACACCTTATCTTCATCTTACAACGCCTAAGCACTTACCGTGGCTTTCTTAACTCGCCATATGCTTTATACGTAGAATAAGAGTTGTTTGTATTCTTAGTGTCTACAGAATTTTGGAAAAGTATTCTTAGAAAATAACTGTCTGTGAAAGAGACGAGGTAGATGAAAACTAGCTGTAGCAGACTTTGTATTTACTGTTCGTTTAAAAATGGGAACTAATTGCTCTGGAGAAAGTTAAATTTAAATTAATATGTGACAGAAGAATGTATCGTTTTTGGTTACAGTTAACTGGTTAGTATATTTTTTAATGGTTGTAAATTACTTTTGTGACTTTTTTAAAATATTTCTACTACTTCATTTTTTGTGAATAATGGATTTTATTATGTTTTTACTCTTTTTGTGAAGACTCTCATTTAAAACAGTGGTCACCAGCCCTTATAACTTGGATTACTAATATGCATTTAGGAAAAAAAGATAAATACATTTATATAATATTAATCACAAAGGTTTTATTTTATTAACGTGAAGCGTGCACATTAAAGGTGGCAAAGTTAGAGTTAAGTTTATTTAAGGTATCCGACTACGTTTGGAACCGTGATTTTAAAAAAGCGCATAAATGGATAATTTTCATGATATTTAATGTCACGATTAGAATATATGTATAAAATTATTTTAAGAACATTTTGACGAAAAAAAAATGATTTAAATACAATATTTCGGCAAAAATTTAACTTAGAAGAGCCTTTTTAAAAATATTCTCCTTTTGTGGAAAATGCTTCTATTATGATAATATTTTATCTGTATATAGCTTAGATCTTTGTACAGAGGTTCGACTATGATTTTTGAAAAATTCACATTATTTTCAGAGTTACAACCCATTGAAAAAACTATCGGCGTTTTTTTTTTCTTAAAATTTCTCCCCTCTGTTATCGTAAAACATGGATAAATCCACTTCTGAGTTATATATTTCAAAAATTCTAGTTGAGCCTGATAGGTCTGAGCTATGTACAGGCAAAATATTATTATAATAGAAGCATTTTTCACAAAAGGAGAATATTTTGAAAATGGGTCATTCTATATTCATTTTTTGTCAAAATATTGTACTAAATAATTTTTTATTGTAATAATATTCTTAAAGCATTTTTAGATACATTTTTTAATCTATGTGACACTAAATATCATAAAAATTATACATTTATACGCTTTTGCAAAATCACGGTTCCGAACGAAGTCGGATACCTTAAGTCATTGTTATTTTACCTTAAGTATTATTCATTTTTAGTGTAATTTTAGTTTTTGTTTTCTTAAAATTCTAATTAATCTATTTCAAGACGAAGATCTACGTTTAGTTCAATCCGAGACCAGTGCCGAGTTTTAATTGTTGGTATACATGAAAATGTCTGTTCACACAAATATGTTGTTAAAAATTAAACCAAATTTTTCTTTGCTTTTTCACTCAGTTATGGGTATTCATTTCTATAGAGAAGGGGTGACCAAATCCCGGGACACGCATGCCACATTGTGGCACGGTAGAGTAGCAACAGTGGCACGCAAAGACTTAGGAAAAATTTGAAAAAATAATAATAAACGACGATTGTTTTTACAATTTTATTTATATGCTTATATTAAAAAATCCTTAAACTTTATTTTAAATACATTTAACTAATTAAATTACAATTAAAAATTTTCATGTAGAGAATACTCTTTATTTTTTCGTGTGCTGGTTTTCCAAAGGAGGTGTATTTGTGAGATTCTGGAATTTGAGAGGTAACGTGTTTTAAAACAGACCCCTTCAATATCTGGCTGAAAATGAACTGTTCATTGAGAGTGTTTTACTCAGGAAAAAAGAGTTGTTCTATGGGATTTATACAGTTTTTCTTCGTGATGTTATGGGACATTTAAATTTAAGATTACTGGCAAAAGATTGCAACTTTCTGACCCTAGTTGGTCATATATCTTCTTTTGTATAAAAAAAAATGCTTGCTTTTTTGCCCTTTTGTTCCAATTTTGGAGAATAAAGATTAACACCTTTCACATTAATGCAGGAACTATCTTCCAAAGTTAATAATGCCCTAAGCTATGATATAGATTTAAAAAGTTAATACCCATTTTGTAGGATTCATTCAGTATTGGGTATGAAAATTTTCAAGGTAATAAAAAGATCTGATTTTTTCACAAATCCTTTTTCAATTTCTCTGTAAGACGTTAATTGTTTCTTATCTGAAATCTAAATAGAAATTATTGACTTACAGCCTTACTGAGATTTAATATAAGGAACTTATTTCAACTGCAGATGATCCGAATTATGTAGAATTTATTTTTTTGTAATGAAATTAAAGCTCTTATGACTGTTTTTTCTCAAGTCATTAGAATATCTAATATTCTTTTCTTAATGGAAAGTTCACTGGGAAATAAACAGTCTATTACTCATAAAAATTGATATTTAACGAGACATATAATTTCTCCTCATTTTACTCGTTTAACACAATGAAAAATAAACTTTTTTTTTTATAAATTGGTGATAAAATTGTTTTATTTAAATCACTTCAATAATCTTAATGGGAACAAACGAATATACAATAGTATTAAGACTATATAAATATTATCTGTTATATAGTATTAATGGTACTTACGTACTATTGCGACCATATTGGCGACAATTGACTCATATTGATCGTGTTGAACAAAACCTCACGATTTTTATTATGTAAACTGAATACGCTGACAAGAACATGAGCGCGTAGAATAAATAAATAATAACCAATATTTGAAAAAGTATAACTAATTCTTATTATTTAATTTTATATTATCATTAAATTTTATTGTTTAAGAAATCAATAAATTCTGGATTCGCATTTCAGTATTCGAGCTCTCCATATCAACGAACAGTAGGCTTATAATGGAGACAAGGGAAGAAATATGAAACGAAGCACACACACACACATGGTTGCAAATTCAGTGCCTACGGCACGTTCGAAATTGGGGACGCTAATTTGGTGAGTTATCTTGAAAGTTGGCATGGTTGCGAGATAGTAAGTTAGTACTGCATTAATTCTCCTTGTTTTCTTTTTATGCAGTATTTTAACATATTTTATGCATAATGTTTTCAGGGGGAGCTTTTCTATCTATTTAAACTTTCATTGCAATTCCCATTCTTTGATCGAAAACTATTTTATTCATTCTACCTTTCGAATCAAATATTAAAGAACAAGGTGGGGTGACTATCTAACTGAACTTGTCAGTTATTTTTCTAGCCAGGTACACTTATTCAATTTTAATTTCAGTCTGTGGACATTAGAACTTATATAATCATTTTACACGTTAATGTTTTTGTTCCGTATAATAAATAATTTTATACAGGAATATTTCATATTTGATTAACATATGTTAAACTACTTTTATGTGGTGTATGTATATTTATAATAAAATATATTGTATCTACTGTCTAAAAAGAGAAAACAGAACACAACTGTATGTGTGTAAAATTTTTATAATAAGTTTAAGAAGTTTACATGTCTCTTTGTATTCAGAATTATGGATTACTTAATATGATCAATATCTAAAACATTATTCTAACCAATATTACTTTTCGTCTCTTTTTTACTTTAAGGTATCCGTCTACGTTCGGAACCGTGATTTTAAAAAAGCGAATAAATTGATAATTTTCATGATACTTAGTGTTACTTAGATTAGAATACATGTATAAAATTGTTTGAAGGATATTATGCCAAAAATATTATTTAAATAGAATATTTTGGCAAAAAAATAACTTAGATAAACCTTTTTCAAAATGTTCTCCTTTTATAAAAAAATGCTTCTATAATAATATTTCGCTTAGATAAAGTAAAGACTTCTCCAGAGAGTCTGAACTAGGGCTTTTGAAAAATTCACTTTATTTTCAGAGTTACCACCCATTGAAATAATTATCGCCGTTTTTTTCTTAAATTTTCTCCCCTCTGTTGTAGTAAAATAGCTAAATCCACTTCGAAGTTATATGTTTCAAAAATTCTAGTTGAGCCTCTGTACAGAGGTCTGAGCTATATACAGGCAAAATATTTTTATAATAGAAACATTTTTCATAAAAGGAAAATGTTTTGAAAATGAGTCATTCCGTGTTCCTTTTTTGTCAAAATATTGTACTTAAATAATTTTTTATTGTAATACTATTCTTAAAACAATTTTATATACATTTCCTAATCAAAGGGACACTAAATATCACGAAAATTATCCATTTATACGCTGTTTGAAAATCACCGCTCCGAACGTAGTCGGATACCTTAAATACTAATATGCAGATTAATTCTTTACCATACCGATAAACTTACAGTGAGTGTTCGGTGTACAAAGACAGCTCGAAATTTCACAGGGATGCAGGGTCACGCAAATGCCCATAATTTTAAGGTATGGTGCACAGAAGCAGAGAAAAAGAACAAAAAAAGCAACACATCAATGAGAGCGAAAACAATTTGTTGAAAGGTTTTTCCCCAAAGGTGTTGGAAAGTACGACCAGAAGTCGTTTGGCAAGTCTGGCAGTGGTACAGCATGGAATTCCTTACATTCTAGAAGATTCCTGGTATGTCACGTATCCTACAGGCAGCTACAAATTTTCAGGCGATGATGTTTTCAACTGAAGAAATGGGCATATCTTACTTGAAAAATAACCAGTCTTGTGTAAGCTTCTCTTTACATTTGCGAAGGTCGTGTGATGTGCAACACGCGCGTTCGGGTAACGTTCCTGGTACAACCACCAAACGGCGTGCACGTTACAATCCGCATCTCCATACACTATCAGTATGCTGGTAGTTAGTCGCTTGAATATTAGTAGATCCTATTATCTTGGGAAACGGATCGCAAATGACAACTTTCTATAGGATTGGTGTTTACGAAACCTTTCGTTCAGCGCCATCTACCGCAAGACTATTAAGAGGAATCTTCCAGAACGTAAGGAATTCCATAGAGCGTCCCTGTCCGAAACTGCTAGACGGTTTCTGGTTGTTTTAAACACCTGCTGTAGTTCAACCGTTTAATTATTGCTGTTTCTTTTGTTTTTTTCTTGTTTTGTTTTGTTCTTTGCAACACAGCTCGATTACGGCATTCGCGCGACCCTTTATTCCTTTGTGATTCCGAGTCGTCTTGCGACATCGCCATCCTGTGATGACCATGTCGTGCCGGTTCCGCGTAAGCTAGAGGTGTGGGATTATCAAAATGATGAGACATAATAATTCTTAATACAACTTTTATTAAGAATAACTGATATTACTTAAATTCTAATTTGACAATTTTAATTTAAAGTGAGAGTTAATGCCCAAATTAAACCGTGTATTTAAGTCAGATCACGCAACTAGATCCTTTATCTCAATTATCATTAATAATCCTATTCATCTAATTACTTATATCTAATATTAACTTTTTCAGTTCTCCTTCCTTTACCTAGAGAATGATATCTATAAACTTTATATACGATGGTTCCAACTTCTTTATCTTAGGCTTCTATTCTTTCCAAAACTATCGGACTGCTAACTCTTGATCTGTAAGATTTCACATTAGCTTTGTCACGCTATCGATCAGAATAATTCCACACTACTATCTCTAAGCTTGCCGCGCTATATCCTATCATCAAAGCTTCTATCCTTTTATAGTATACCCTAATTTACATATTATCTTTGTTTATCTTCTGGTATTGGGTTGGAAAAGTTTTGCCATTAATCGTGGCCGTCAAAGAACATAGGAGTTATGTTAGCAGAAAGACGCGATAGACGTCACAACCCCCTCCAAGAAGAAAAACGTGATTTACTTAAGGGTTCTCAATGCCCTAATAAATTACGTGTCTAAATCTCTATTTCTAAATTTCTTCGCTTTCTGAGTTTTATTTAAATTTTAATTTTAAATCCTCATTTTAACTTTTATAATTTCCAATATTTATCTTGACTTTAATTTTCATTACAATTTTAATCTTAAATCCTCATTTTAACTTTTATAATTTCCAATATTTATCTTGACTTTAATTTTCATTGCAATTTTAATCTTAAATTTTAACTTTTATAATTTCCAAAATTTATCTTGACTTTAATTTTCATTACTCATCTTAGAATTAAATTTTAATATTCAATTTAAATTTAAACTCGTGACAATAAATTTTACTCCAATAACTAGGCCAACATTAATAATTACTGCTTTTAAATTTTTGCCCCTCTCACTTTTAACATGCAATTTCTTAAAATATTTATACACTTAAATTTCTAAAAACAAATATTCTGGGTGCGCAGACCCAATCTAACACTGCATATGGAGCTGGAACTTTCGCTCCCCTTCTTGTTGAAGCTATAAATCGTATACTTTTCAAGATTTTCAGGGTCAGTCTCCCTGAAATGAAAACTGTTTGAGTCTCTATTTCCATAATATTAATCAATTTCACAATTATATATTATTTATATATCACAATAAATTTTCATCTCCATCCCCACATCTGGTTTCAACAAAAACTCCCAATGAGCCGCGCAGCGCCGTTATTATTATTGTTAGTGCCCTGACTACGCCGCGTTTCCCTGAACCAGATGCCTCATAATACGTAACAATACAACAACAAAATATATATACACATATTATACAATTACAAACATTTTTTAATAAACTATTATAACAAATAACCAAAGGAATTTTCGCATCTCACGAAGTCATACATCGAAGCAAACAAATGTGTGATTACAAATGTTTTCTTCAGAAAAAATTTTAACAAGTCAAAAGTTCCAAAATTAAATAAACACTCATTGTAGTGTTTGACTTGGCTTATAACTTTTAAGCACCGCCGAGACTTCCTTCTTTGCAATAATTCTTCCGACCACTTGTTGGTAGATCATAAAAAATGAAACAATACAACCTGATTTTTATATGTTTTCTCCACATTCACGTCCAACGATGAGGTGCTGTCACTCTTCCCCTCGGTTTTGTCCCTGGAATTTTTGTTGAAAGGGTTTGTAATCCCCCCTTTTGTCGCCCTTTTCCCTTGATTTCCCCAACTGTGTCCTTGGCTGGTCGGGGTTCTTCTGTTCTCCGTCGTGGTTTTAAAGCTGTATCTTATTTCATTTGGAACTTCTGTGCATTCTCTTCTGTTCTTTTTCCTGTTTTTTGGAAAAAATTCGGATGACTTTTGCCCCTTTTATTATTATTATTGTTCCCCTTTTTTTGCACTTTCTTTGTGGTCCCCCCTTCCCCCCAAACACACCGGGATTTTTTAATACCCCTATTTTTATCAAAACCCTTTTTTGTTTTTTTTTTCTTTCCCCTAATGAACTAGGTAGTGACCCTGACCAGTGATTTGTTTTAGGGGTTTCCTCTCTGTTTTTTTTTATATTGATTTATTTTTAAACCCCTTTTTTGCCTCTAACCTACTTTTTCCCCGCAATTTTTTTTTTTCCCATATTGAACTCATTTAATCCTTGATGTTTTTTTCCCGGAATTTTGAGTTTCCGGGACTTGATCTTATACTATTTGGGATCCCTTTGTTCCTAATTCACCTCGTCACATTTCCTATGACGATATTTTTCTTTTGACCACGTTAACTGTTAATCTTTTTCCTGATTTATATTACAATTTTAAATTTATTCTTAACTTCTAAGACTCTAAAAGGGGTCCCTCAAATTTTTTTTTTAAATTTAGCACATACTTTGTTAGCTGCAAAATTTTCAGGGTGTGTTTCCAATAAGCCCCAATATTTCCTTTTTTTTTTATTTTCTTTCAAAGTCTATTTTTAATATTTTTCCCCTTTCCTGTTTAATTTTTTTACTTAGTCCCCACTTTTTTAAAATTTTCCCCTTTATATCTTAAATTTTTGAATTTGAACTTTCCGATATCATAACTATTTTTTGAAATGGTGAAAATAAAATTTTCGACCAAAAAAATAATTCAGCAGGGTTTTTCCCGTTGTTTCTTTCACCGCCGTACGAATGGCGTAAGCAAACTCACGAAAAATTGGACCCCTTATCGTGTTGATCTTTAAACATAATTTGCAATCATTTGCACTATTTTCCCGATTAATTTTTCGCCGATTTGTTTGTGGTCGATATGCAAAAAAGTCTTCACATCCCTTTATGCCTAATCTTTCATTTGGTCTAAAAAACCCGGGATAAAAATTGGGGACCATTATCACTTTTTAAATTTTTTTATTGGGCTCCATAACGCGAAAAAAAAGTTATCAAAAAACCCGGCTATTAAAACGAGATGGGGCCCTTTTAAGGGGTATAATTTCCCCTTTTTTAAATGATGGGTTTAAATTACTAAAATATAGCTTTTAACGTTTTATTCTCGATGGGATACGGGCCTAATAAATCTAACGTCACTATTTTTTCGGATAATTTGATAAATTTTGGTTTTTAACCGACCAGCTGGTAAGCGTTTTTATGGTTATTAACTTGGCAAATATGGCATGTAGAGCTTTATTGATTAAATTTTTTAATGGAAATAACAAACGCCCGGGGTTTAGATACGTTTTAAACGCCCCAAGTGTCCAGCGATTGGCTTGTCATGAAATTCCCCCTCATTATTTCATTCCCCTTTAAAAATTTTGGAATGTATACACGCATTTCACCCCCCCTGACGTTGCGTTTTCGATAAAATAAAAAATCCTTCAATTTAAAAGGAAAACGTGGGACCAATTCTCACATATCTTTTCATTTAACCGAGTTATCTTCCGGGTTTTTTAAATATTCAAAATATGACCCCAACCCGGGGCATTTTTTTTTCCGTTATTAATTGTTCCCGCGAAGTAAGTACCAAAAACCTTTTATTATGGCACAATTTAAATTTTTTCACCAATTATATTTTTTTCCCATGCTTTTTGGGGAAAAATGGAGCCCCCATGTTTAACTTCATTTTGACCCATTAACGTGTAAATTTCCCCTTTTTTTACCTTATTATCTTCAACCAGTGTATTTTTTAATTTTCAACGATTTCTGATCAAAATTTAAAACGGTTTTTTTTCCCACTTTAAAAACGATACCCGGGAAAACATGGGTATTCTAAATCTTTCAGCAACGAAATGACCAATTTCTTTCCCAATTGTCTGGGTGTGAATTTTTTTAAATTTTACGATCCCCATGTTTTTGGGATTTCGCACCCTGTGCTGTTATTACTTGCCCGGGTTTTTTTAAATTTCCAAAAAGAAAAAAAATTTTCTATATACCCTTTTCCCATATAAATATTTATCTGCTCCGGTTTTCCCCTAGCGCTTTCAAAAATGTGTTATTTAATAAAATAGGAACGTGTGGAAATTCTACGGGTGATATACATACCCGGGGAAAATCTAATTTTTCTCTTTGTCGACATCCCCTTTGGGGGTTTATCATTAACCTTTACAATATTTAATCGTCCCCTTTGCGTCCTATCGCCTCGATTGAAATTTTTCGAACCCTTTTCAAAAATTTTTTTCCTTTATTTCGCCCCATTTCGACCTGAGTGCCCCGTTATTGAATCTTTGGGTCATTATTCTGAAAACCTTTTCCCCTCGAACCCCTATTATTTTGACGGCTATTCCCCATAAAACTCATTTCTACTGTTATTTGGTCTACGTCTTATTTCAGAATTCCTCCCGTTTCTACCAAATTTGCTTCAAAAAATTTAAAACCTATGCCATTTTGACCTCTCTTTCTATATTATCGTTTTGATAACCCCCTTTTTAATTTTGGAAGAATATTTTTTCGAATTTGGGCCCAAAACTTCCCAAAAGTTGTATCGTGTTTTGTGGATTTCTGACTTCCCACGTAGGGCCTGGATCTTGGTTCGAGCCCAACTAAAAAAATGATCCACTAAGTCTGCTTGGGACATTCCTAATTCTAAACTTTCTCTATTTTTGAATCTATAAACAAAATCCGGGAGGGGTCCTGATTTCTTTTCCCCGCTGGGATGCATAAAACTCCGACTGTAGTTTTTTTCTTATTTTTGACCGCGGGAAAAAACCTTCGCTAATTCAGCTTTAGCTGGCAAAATCCGTGGCTGTATTTTGCACTAACAACGAACCAAATATCGGGGAAAACCCAAACTTGAGCCCCCTTCCCCCGAGATGACTTTTAATAAGCACATGACAGATTACTTGGGATTTCAAGTAACTGAATTTTTTATTATCTATACACTCGATAAACTCTGCAATATTCTCCCGACCCTGAAAGGGACATTTCGGAGGGAAACCCTACTTTTCCCCCTACATTACCTAACCCAGAATTATATAAGGGTTTGGGGGGCCCTTGCGACATCGCCATCCTGTGATGACCATGTCGGGCCCGGGTTTCCGCGTAAGCTAGAGGTGTGGGGTTATCAAAATGATGAGACATAATAATTTTAATACAACTTTTATTAAGAAAAACTGATATTACTTAAATTCTAATTTGACAATTTTAATTTAAAGGGGGTTTAAAACCCAAATTAAACCGTGTATTTAAGTCAGATCACGCAACAGATCCTTTATCTAAATTATCATTAATAATCCTATTCATCTAATTACTTATATCTAATATTCCCTTTTTTTCAGTTCTCCTTCCTTTACCAGAGAATGATATCTATAAATTTTTAAAACGATGGTTCCAACTTCTTTATCTTAGGCTTCTATTTTTTCCAAAAAACTATCGGACTGCTAACTTTGATCTGTAAGATTTCACATTAAGCTTTGTCACGCTATCGATCAGAAAACCACACTACTTTTCCCTAAGCTTCCCGCGCTATATCCTATCATCAAAGTTTACCCTTTTTTATAGTATATCTAATTTACATATTATCTTTTGTTTATCTTTTTGGGATTGGGTTAAAAAGTTTTGCCATTAATCGTGGCCGTCAAAGAACATAGGAGTTATGTTAGCAGAAAGACGCGATAGACGTCACAGTCTTTGTAACCTCTACACCCCCTGCAAGTTTGTTAGTCTGGTAGAGAATCACCCTATATAATTTGAAACATTATAGATACTTTTTTTGTCTTATTCATTTTTAATTTTTTAACAAAAAAAAATATTTTTTTTGAAGAGTATTTTTTTTAACCCCTTTTTATCTACCGTTTTATGTTTTTTGCATTTTTTTCCATCAAATTTGTATTTGAATCATCTCTAATTAAAAAATTAAAGGGGCATACATAAAAAAAAAAACCCAACTTTGGGAAATTTAATTTGTTAGACTAATTTAAATTTAAATAAAAATTATTCAACTGTTATAAATTAATTATGCACACTCTTTACTTAAAATAAATAGTCAAATCGTTTTCTAAGGTCTTCATTAACATACAAAAAAGCAAGACACTTACCTTTTGACATTAACTATTTTGGGGGCCAAAATGACAATCTTTTCCCCAATCCGCTGAAAACGCAATTTCTGCTATAAAAATATTCGCCTTCCCCGAAAAATATTTCATAACCCGGTGCCATATATCTAGGAAAAATAGATTTCAATGAATATTCCTGCGAAATAACGTTAGAATAAAAAAATGGCTGTTCTTGTAATTTTAAAGATTGGGACTTTAAGACCGTCGGTAGATAAAGGATTAATGTCGAAACAAAACTATCACTAAAATATTATTTTTTAAGATATTTAAAATGTTTTCTATAAAATAGTACAATACACCCATAAAAACACACAATTATTTTTAACATTACAATATCAAAAAAAAGAAAATTTTTAGATAAGAAATATTCAAGATTCATGTGGATCATGAATAAATATTGTAAATTTTCCGGGGAAAAATTTAAAGTTTAACACTAATACAATAAAAAAATTTTTATAATCAAAGTTATACTTAAAACTTTATTACTATATTTGGGAAAACTAAATTTTATATTACGTGATACTAGCAAGGATAACATTTTCGATGGTTAAAATATTGCTTTAAAAGTGCAGAAAAATAGCAGATACAATACGAATAACAATTAATTTAGAACAATTTTCAACGCAAATAGTTAATTGACTCATATATTTTTTAAAAACTTCTGACTTAAGATGAGTAATTTCAATCATGAAAAATAAATGACACATTTCCCTAGTTTAAAAATTTGTTAAAAAAATATATATATCGTAAGAATAGAAGAAAGAATTAAAAAGAAAAGAAAATATATTATCTATAGTTACACGTAATAACACTGACTATTAGAATATTTTCTCTTAAAACCTTAAAACATAAAATATCAAACGATTTTTAACATGTCGAACAGCTTAGGAGAAAATAATTACAACAGGTAATCGTTTGAAATTTGTAGAAAAAAGTACATATAAGGTAGAATAATAAATGATGAATTTTTCGTAAATATAAATAATTAAAAGAAAATAACCATTGTATAAGGGGTTATTTTATTTTTTAAAAATAAATTTTAAGAAAGAAAAAAAAGCAATTTGATTAGGATGTATCAATTAATCTTCGAAGGTCGTTTCATTTTTAAAATAATAAAATAGAACTTTATAAACTATTACCTTGAGCGTACGGGACATCTTTTTCCTTCTTCGTTGTCTGGGATAAAAAACATCAATAAATATACGATACTAAAGTTAGTAAAAAATACGATTTTAAAACGTTCTTTCCTGCAATAAATCTTTTTAATTCGTTCGATAAATATCTTGTGACATTTTCAAGATTTTTGGTGTTATCTGGTTGTTACAGTTAAGGAATAACATGTATTTTCTTTCTGCGATGGCGTTTTTATTTCGTAACAGATAATTAATGATATAAAATCGTGATAAATAAATAATCCTATCTTTTATTGTTATCCATCGTTAATTCTGATTTAATTGGTTCATAAATTACGCTTGGTAATTTAAATTCTTATATTTTTGAAAAATGTTTCTGCTGCCATTAACTGTTTTAATATTTTTAAAAGAGCAGTATCATTTCAAAAAGTTCTGGATTAAATCAGATGAGATAAAATTAATCATTTAATGATCGTGTTTGGTTGGTTCAATTATATTAGAAGAATAATACAATTAAATACAAATGCAGGTGTTTTTTTCATTGATTAATAAAGAAATAAAAATTAGAATGTATAATTAGGAAACAATATTATGGAAACTGCATATTTTTTTGATATAGGTGAAAAGGTAAAACGTCATTCTAAATGTTTATTACCATTCATTTAATTGAAGGCAAAATTAGAATAATTATTAAGCAAATGAAGGCAAAAATTAAAAAAAAAACATTTTGGTAAATTTTCTTTTTCTCTCTCATTTCTCTTTCTAATAGTTCACAATCTCCTTATAAATATCTAGTTCAAATTTTCAATCATGAATAAAATGCATTTCAAAGCACTCAATTGAGCTGAAATTTTATATACACAAGTATTTTGGATGAAAACACGGTATTTTAACTATAATTAATAAAAATGAATTGATTAAAACTAATTATTCAAAGAATTAACGATACATCAACGTTGGCATCATTTTTGGTGACTTGGCGACAATTTTGGCGACGTGTCAAAACTAGAAAAAGTTTTTTCTCGCATTTTAAAGCGCTCATTTGGGTTGAAATTTTTCATACGCGATTGTTTTAGGTGACAATACGATAATTTAATTGTAGTTCATTAAAACTTATTCACTGAAACTAATTATTTAAAGAATTACTGATACAGTCATGTTGGCTTCGTTTTTAGCGACTTGGGTCAAAACTTTAAAAAAAAAATTTCAAGTTTTAAAGCATTCAATTGAAATGAAATTTTATATACACATTTTCTTTAGATGGCAATACTATACTTAAATGATAATTAATAATAATTAATTGCCACTTAATATTGAAAAATCTGTTATATGTATTTACATATTTATATTAATTGTAATTATTCGATAAAAAGTAACTGAAATAAATTTTTCTTTGTTGACCTAAGTAGGAATTAACTTAAATCATTTTTTTATTCTTATTTGTTTTTTTGGTGTGTTTTAAGAAAGAGAAAAATTTACAACCTAAGATTCCAGAAGCCTTAAGTTTATGACTCTAAACTAAAAACGCGTTATTTTCAGCGATATAGTTTGGAACTTACAGCCAATAAACTAGAATATCTCAATGAAAAGGGGGGGGTACTTTTCCTTTTTGAGGCAGGGTTTGGGCAACGGTTTATTTTTCTGGCAAATTAAACCCCAATTACATATGGAGCTTTTAAAAGTTTTCTTCTACATATGTCAAAAAGGGCACTCAAATTCGTGAGCGGGGGTGTAGGTTCCCACAATTAATTAATTTTTACCGGCATTTGGTGATTTTTTGTTGCATTTTTACGACTTCTCGAATTCGGAAATTACTCAAAAGAGTAAAAATATACTTAATTTCTGAAAGAATGTTATTGAAATATTTTCAAATTATTTATTAGAAATTTGATTGAAAAAAGCAACACCTTTGGGATCTAAAGCCACCGAAAAACCGTTTTATATTTAATGTTAAATATAAATATATGTGTTCCAAGAAAAATCCACAAGCTTTATATATGTTAAAATTTATTTTGAAAATTGTTTTATTTCTCTATCTTTTTCTATGTATATGTGGAAGGAAATTATAATGGAAATCATGACGATAACATTTATTATTCTTTTTATTTTTGATGATTACCTTTAGAGATGGACATTATACAAGAATATAAAACGAGGTAGGATTCAAAAGTTCCAACTGAGCCTATAACGTGGAAAATTTTGCAGAGAGCGTCTACGATAACATTTCTTTGTTGTTGCATTCTTAACATTTTCTAAGAAACGTTTGTCTCCAATCACGTGGTGGGAAGGTTAACCTGGCGTTGTATTTCATAGGCAGTTTCATTTAGTAGTCGGCGAATGAAAGAAATTTCCCTTTTGTTGAGCAGAAAATGAATATTAAATTTTGTGTTCATTTGGAAAAAGTGCTATGGAGACTTAGGAAATTTTGAAGCAGATGTAATGCTGTCATACATTATTAAAAAAGCAAGCTTTTGAGTGCCATAGACGTTCAGAGAAGCAGGATTCGAAGATGGAAAAAACTCTGGACGTCTGCAGACTTCCCACACCGCTGAAAACTTTGAAAGTTTCTGCCCCTATAGGTATCCGACTAATTCAGAACCGTGATTTTAAAAAGCGCATAAATGGATAATTTCTTTTATTTGTGTCAAGACTAAAATGCATGTATAAACTGTTTTTAAGGACATTTTGACCAAAAATTATTTAAATACAATATTTCGGAAAAAATGAACTTAGAATAACATTTTTAAAAAATTTCTCTTTGTGAAAATGCTTCTATTATAAAGATATTTTGCCTGTTTATATCTCAGCCCCTTTGTACAAAAGGCTCAACAATTATTTTTGAAACATTCACATTTTTTTTCAGAGTTACAACCCATTGAAATATAATTATCGGCATTTTTTCTTAAAATTTCTCCCTTCGGTTGTCGTAAAACATGGATAAACCCACTTCTAAGTTATATATTTCAAAAAATTTTAGTTGAGCCTCTTAAGAGGTTTGAGCTTATATACAGGCAAAAAAATTGTTAATAATAGAAGCATTTTTCACAAAAGGAGAACATTTTGAAAAATTGTTATTCTAAGTTAATTTTTGCCGTAATATTGTACTTAAATAATTTTATGTCACAATGTCCTTAAAACAATTTCATACATCTTTCTAATCTGTGATACTAAATATCATCAAAAATTTTCAATTTATGCACTTTTTAAAATCACGGTTCCGAACTAGTCGGATACGTTAAATCAGGCTTCAAACAACAACAGAATCAGTTGGGATATCCTCGGCCAGATGTCAATGGATACTGACTAAGCATGCATAGGGTGTGCCGACAAATGCCTGCTAAACCCCGAATGTTAAGAGAAAATCAATCTGCAAATGAAGTTAAAGGTGCATCGCAGGCTGAATTAAAGGACAAGGCTATAAAGAGATTCCTGAAATGTTTCGATGAGCTCTACAAGCCATGAAAAAAGGGTGTCGTTACTGAATGTTCTTATATTTAGAAAGAGGATGTGTTTCAGCATTTGAATTGGTAATAAATTTTTAAGTTATAGCTCGATCAGCGAAATTTTAAAACCCTACTACGTATTTACAAAACATACAGGCAACTTTGATAACACAAGAAACAGTGAGGAAGATTATAACGGGCACACAAAAGCGTTCTTTCTCAAAAAAGTCATCAACCTTTTGGGTTTTTTCAAAGAAGTTTCAAGAATAGTCTTTAATCGCAAGATTTTTTCTATTCTTTGCAAGCTAATTAATCGAATCTGATGGGTGATGCAATATTGTGCCAGTTCCCCATAAAATTTGACGACGTCACTTTATTTTTAACTAAACTTGTCGCATACAACAGTTAAAACGTATTACCCTTGAGGTTTACAGAAATGTGAATAGAAACCGTTAAAAGTAGCCGTTAAAATTTAATTTCTCATTAAGCGGGTAATTAAAATTTTAAGTAAGCTCTATGTTCTAAAGGATTCTGGACCAAAATGAATTACTTAAAAAATCCTGAGATAAAACTGATACATAGAGAATCAAATAAAAGCAATCTCTATCAGGGGAATTGCTACCTATCATAAGAAACAGAATAAATTTAAACATAAGGGGTCATTACTTTTATTTCGCTCTTAACCGTGTTATGAGTACATGTTCATTCTAGGTCCATTATGAAAGTCGTAAAACATACTGACCTCTTTTATATATGTAAATATGTCGTTCCTGTTAATGCAGCTTTTCTAATTCTGTTAATGTTTACTGTGTGTGTTTCCTTTTTTTTTGAAAATGAATCATTAAAAGGAAAAGGATATTAGTGTAATGAGTAGTCGTCTCGGTGGTACAGTTACTTAGTATAATGAATTATTTTATCGGTTTTAATTAAGTAAGCTCTTGATAGAATGTAAATAGAGTGTTTTAAAATAAATATAAAAAGTGTGGTAGTTGAAAAAAAGGGTATTTTCTAACAATTTAAATCATCAGATCCCGAAAATACGTGGTTTTTGTTTCTCTGCATTTTGAATTTCGCAGTTTTACGAACACTTGCTTAAAAAAATATTAGATTAACAAAATAAATGAAATCAAAATGCATCGTTTTATTTCTGAGAAGTTAAAATTACATAAATATATGGAAATAAAAAGGTATTAAGGTCACATTTGTGAATAAATACCAATAGACATTGAAGTAACACCTATTCATTGGTTGAAATATTGTGTATATACCAGTGTTTCTCGAACTGTGGGGCGAGCCCCCCTAGGGGGGCTCGAGCATATTGAAAATAAAAGGTTTAAAAAAATTTTTTTTGGAATAAAGTTAAAACAAAATGCTTTCTGACATAATAAAAAATACACATTTACACTGATATAATTTATTTTTATCATCTGGTGATCATCAAAAATAAAAGATTCCACTTCAAACGCTCATTAGCCATCTTTGATCCTATAACCAAATAAAAAAAGACATTTTGTTTGCTTTACTGTAATCCCACGATGAGAGATTTTTTTCTTACGTTTCTTTTAACCCCTAAAATATTAATTTTGATTATCATATATTTGACCTTCAAACTTTCTGGTATGTTTCCCCCGTCTTTTTTTTCTTTTATGAAAGTTGTAAATAATATTTTTCTGTTGCCTTTTTTCCCCATGTGAATGAGTTTTATGATATATTGAGCACTTTGAAGGATTATTTGGCCAAGATGTATTTTTATGAGTATTCTGAAACATATAATGCATAATGAAAAACATTTTACACCATTATTTTTTAGAACATGCTACACTTTCCCCATGAACAATTTTGTGGTTTTAATTGTTGTGTTGTACGACTTATTATGGTTTATAAATGTAAATGAGCATAATGTAAAAAAAAAATGGGCATCTGTGATCTCTATTGAAGGAAGTTGAAACTGATCAAGCATTTGAAGGACCTGCTGTAATAATGCATATTAATCAAGACAGCGAAAGTAAATATGAGAAAAGAGTTAGACGTGAAACGTTTGAGTTGATTTGAAATTTTCAAATGCTGCTTAAAGATCTCTATGAAGAAGACTATGAAGCCATAATGTAGCACTTCGCCTTATAATAAAAACACAAGGAAGAAAAAGTTCAAAATGCTATTTGTAGATCATCTAACGACAGCAAAACTACAAAAACGAGAACAAAATATGACAGTTTTGCTGGAAAATAACGTTTCTGTATTGTTAGCGAAAAGTGTTCGTGATTTATGTCCTTTATTAAGGACACGCACATTTGGAACATTTTCTTTAGTTTAATTGGATTTTTTCTCAAATTATCAAAGCAAAATTGAAAAGTCCTTGAAAGTAGGTAAATATATTTTCTCCTAGTTAAATTATTCTCTGGAATTGTGATTTTTATTGTGTATAGTAAAAATAATTATAAAATAAACTATTGTGTTAAAACAAACTCTAAAAAAAAAACGCTTTTATAGTGATTCACACAAACTAAAAAGTAAAATAAAAATAAAAATATATATTACTTAAAAGTAACACATATACAAATTTAATACTTATCTTGTTAATTTGTACGGTTTATAATTATGATCGTACTGTAGCTTCAGTGCCAAAGTGCATTATTATTGCATTCAATACATTATTATTTTTAGGAGGGGAGCGCGATAAAAATTATGATTGAAAATTGGGTCGCCAGCAGAGAAAGTTTGAGAACCACTGGTATATACAGTATGCCTACTTGAGTCCCCCTTGCTATAATCTTAACTTTAGAATGGCTACTGTTATATTCATAAAAGTGGTGTCTATGTAGTCTTTGCTCTAATAAATAAAATTGCATAGGGTGCCACCTGAAGGTAAACTGCGGAGCTAGCATTCCTATGTCGAAAACGGAACGAGATAGGTTAGAGAGAAGTGATTTACAAGTTTGTAGAAAATTATCGATTAAGTACGAAAAGACACCTTCTGGATATTAATCCTTTGTCAGGCACACCTCTGATCGTAATAGAACCAGACGCATCTGATCTAAGATGCCAGTAACATTTTTTGTACTCCCCCCTGCCTCCTAAGCAATTTTAATTCAGAATGCTTTCAGGGCAGCCTTGAGTAAGGTCTAAGGAAAGCAAATACACCAAATTGTATGTAAAAGAACCAGTTTAATGAACAAAATAAAGATTAAACTAAAACAACCAAAATTGCTAATTTGACACAAAATGAAGTTGAAGTTGAACTTCACAGGAGACTGGATTGACGACTCGATCCTCTGCTCCCTATCTTGAAACTAAGATATTTCAGGTGTTTTTAGCTTGGCTTGTTGAAGGAGGAGGGTCTTCATTGAGGCAAGGATTTAATGGGGTAGCTGGTTTCGGCTATTGGGATTGAGCATTGCTATTGGTTGTAGAGTAAGTTTGCGGAGACTGCTTTTGACACAAAATGAAAATGAAAACTGGATTAATAAAGTAAAATAAAGAAAAAAAAACTGGAAACACAAACAGTATGAAGTTCTTTCAGATGTTGGACCATCATCGTTCCTGGCCACTATGTGCTGAATCCTATGCTGATTCTTCAAAGAAGCAGTTGAATAACGGGTCAGGAACAGCGGATTTGCTTGACTTAGGCATATCTGTTCATGACAATTTTTACATTCGTAATTTGTCACCATCATACACATCCTACACTTGCTCTTTTGGGAGAGGAGAGGGAGAATTTCCACATTCTTTTTGGGGTAATAACCTCTTCAAGCTGAATTACAGCCGAGTCGACATTCCTTTTGTATTCAGACTTTGCCGTGCTAATTATCCAATCACAAGTTGATGATACCGAATTTTGAGGAATGTTTTTCTTTTTAGCCGGTTCAGTCGATTCCCAATCGAAATCACTTGGGAATTTATACCCGCGATGCTCAGACAGTGAAAAAAAGGTGTAAAAAAGGATCATCGGCAAGCATTTTATGTTCCGGCTCACACTGAATGTAGAACACATTTATAGGCTGTGCAAACTCCAGATTTAGTGCTAGTGTAAAACGTAACTACTTCTGGTTTCTTCCGATCTCCTGTATGTTGATCAGAATCAGTTTCGAGGAGTGAAGAAATGAGAATCAGGTTTTTCTATTTCTTTGGTATGTATGAAACTTAAGTGCTACTATTTTTTGAAACCGAACAAGCTGTTGCATTGAGCTGTTGGAGAGATCAAACAACATTTTAGCCATTTCAACAGGATATCTGAAACTAAAGACAGGACAAATGAAATTACTTATCGATGTAACGTAATCAAGCAGAGTCGGCCTGAGAGGCTAGGGGAAGGAATATTACTTACATATAAATGTACTTACAATAGTACTTGAGTACAATAGTACTGAGTACTTGAATGATTGCAATATATAAACATGCCTTTATATCTATGCCTTTGCTATGACACAATCGGGCCCACTCGGCTTCACAAGGCAAGGGGAATCGGGGCAATCTACCCACTACCAAGAAACAGGAAACTATTAAAAAGGGAGCCCCGCTCAGCCGGTGGGTGTAGGAGAGGCTTATAAACAATTGCTTTGCTGGTCTCTCCGGTCAGATGCTCCCGATGGTGGGTTAATGCGAAAAATAGAATGGTTAACCTGCACATATGGGTTTTCGTGATTTCCTAAAATGTAACGTGAGAAAAACTATTTCAGAAAGAAAAAAAACAACTATTTATAACAATAAATCTTTATTCAATTCCTACTATTAACTCACACACTCTCTCTCTCATATATATATTTATTTATTTATCTTGGTGGAATTTTCAAGCGTTAATAAAATACATTTTAAAGCTCTCAATTGGACTGAAATTTTATATACATGATCCTTTTGGATGATAATACAATAATTTAATTATAATTAATACAAATTAATTGATTAAAACTAATTATTTAAGGAATTACAAATACCTAGCCACGTTGGCATCATTTTTGGCGACTTAGCGTCCCTTTTGGCGACTTGTGTCAAAACATGAAAGGGTTTTTTCGCACGTTTTAAAGCATTCAGTTGAACTGAAATTTTGTATACACGATTGTTTTGGATGACAATACGATACTTTAATGATACTGAATAAAAATTAATGACCACTTAATGTGACTCTGTCATATGTATATGCATATTTATATTAATTGTAACTATTTAATAAAAAGTAGTTAAAATGAAATTTTTCTTTGTGGATCTAAGTAGGAATTGACTTAAAATTTTTCTTTTTTATATATTACTTGTATGAGATGTTCAAACTTCTCAGCATCAGCTGCAATACAAGTTTAGATCTTTGTTTGAATGTCACGTGACGCACGTTGGAGCATATTGCGCAACACTTTGGCGCAAGCTTCCGTAATGTGTGCTTCAAGGCCCTACAATGTTTGTGGAGTGGTCGCATACATTATTTCAGGTATCCCCGCAGGAAAAGGTCCAGTGGAGTCAGCGCAAGCGAACGTTGAGACCAATCTTAGAAACCGCCGTACACAATTATTTGTTTACAGAGTTCTTTAACGAGGTATTGTTTCACTGGAGATGTCTTTTGAGAAGGCGCTGCGTCATGTCGACCAAACTTTCTGAATTGTAGTGAATTTAGATTTCAATAAAAACATCAAGGAAATATTCTATCTGAAAATATTTTTGAGTTGTGTCCCACTCGTGGTTATTAAACAAAAATCATAATTCGTTTTGAAACAAATTATACTTAGTACAGTAAATGCAGTTGTATTTAAATTATTTCTGATAAACGCATATTAACTTTAAAACATCTTGACCTTTGTATGAATGGCCAGTGGAATTTGAAAAGCAAAGGCGTTTATTTTAAGAGAAAAATTAACGTTTTTTAAAAAGATAAAATCATTGTAAAATAATAAATTATCCCACTTTCATTTAAGAGTTGTTCTAGAGGAAGGAAAAGAAATCTATTTAAAATATAAGTATTAATTACCTGCATATATCAATGTCTTTTTAAAATTAGAAACATTTTTTTCTTAATTTAAGTATTATTTTTTTTCAATTTTCATTAATATTTAAAGATGTGTAATTGATGAACTGTACCTATTATAGTATATTATTACACTGTTGATATATGTTCAGACTAATGATAGTATAAATATGAAGAACCTTTTATTATTCAGACTAATCAGTACATTATGTGTATATATTTGTAGGTAATTGTAGCCCTATCTCCTTAAGTCCATTAATAAAGCCGTAAACTACCTTCATTTATTTGATATAAGCAAATGCATCATCACTGTTAATGCGCTAAAGTCTCATTTCTAATTTTGTTAATGGTTTCCTGAGGGAACATGTCTTGTTCCTAATACAAGTCATCAGAAAAAGGAAAAGAACAAGACTGGTTATGAGTGAGTGTCAAGAGATTCTGCTAATACCTGTAATGAATTCTTGGAATAGTTTCCAATTACTCGTTCCTTGGTATATTATGCGGAATGTGTTAAAATGTTGTTTAAAAAAAAGGGGAGCCAAAAAGTCACTGAAGGCCAGAAAAGGGAATTCTAATTCCGTTGGTGATATTTTTAATGCGTAGCGAGACTGAAATGTTTGCCTGATGTTTATGTTTTGGAAAATAAGTCGAAGTTGAAATGGGTTTACAAATTGAAATGTGTTTGGAAATGGGAAAATATTTCTTCGGAAGTTTTTATAATGAGTCATATTACTGTTCGGAAAGACGAAAGACAGAATCGTTATGTTAATCGGAGAACTGTATGGTTTTGTTTTGTTTGTTCACAAAACTTCTAGACTTAACAATGCATAAAATGCACCCCCCTCAAATGCTATTAAACATACTTTATTAGTGATATTTTTAAAATGATATTAGAAGAATTTGTTTCATAAAATGACGTGTGAATGTCACCTTGATGGCTTAGCACACCCGCTTCATAAACCCAAAATTGCGGGTTCTATCCCGGTTTGAGTCAATAGATTTTTTGGATGCGAAATCGTAGTTTCACGTATCATATGATTACGTGGCACAGGGGTACTCAAACTTTTTTTCTGCGGGCCGCATACATATATCAGCTATTTCACGCGGGCCGCATCATGAGGATAGGGGGAGGTGTTTAAAACGTGTAAAATTAATCAAAATATTTTAACCCCTGTTTTGCTCTTATTAATTACTATTTTTAATATTTGTCACTTATACTGAATTAGAAGCATTTAAGAAACACCCTTTCACAATTTCTGCATCTTTCTCATTAAACGATTTCATATAATTACCAGTAATGTAACAAACTTCATAAGATATCTTTGTAACCCCGGTGACATTACCACTGACAAAACAATTTGTTGCTGGCGCAAAGATTATTCAAGAAAGCATATTCATTACCTCTTGAAAGAGATATTCGAGGAAAAGTGTCATTGAATAATTCCTATTTATTGGTATATTTTAAATACAGGACTTCCGTGACCAATCAAATAATTCTTGATACATGTTTGTTTTTCACTTCAAAATGGTCAATTTCCCAATCGTCTTGAAACGATATATTTTCTTCGAATATTTTTGGTTTGCAAGATATGAAAGATAATTAAAAATAAATTCCACCTATAAAATTGTCACTAATCGACTGTTGTCTGTTATCACTAACCGTAGACGTTACAAATAGAAAAAGTATATCAATTCGCACTCGTACGACATAGACAGCAAAAAGCAAAATTTATATATTTGATTTCTTGACACCAACTTTTTTATATATTGTTCTTAAAAAGTTGAATCTTTCAGAGCAATGGGCACTGACCAGGCCACTTGAAAAGGCTCGGAGTGCCGCAGGTTGATTATCGCTGACTTGGCAGGTGAAAGACCTCATGATTATCAACTTGGCTCTGGTATTCTTGGCAAAATTAAACCATGCCAACATTCAGCATCCGTCGAAAGCTTGAATAGAATGAAGTCAAGCCTTAAAATGTGGTTGAGGAAGCCACCACTAGATGATACCATAAATGAAACTGCTTCACACTTGGGATATCTGCAGCTTAAATGCCAAAATGCAGGCCACTTGAAAGGAAAAAAATGACACGAAAGTATGTATTTCCTTTGGAAGATGAATTGTTTATTTCATTTCTTTACTTTTATTATAATTCAATTGACTTTACAAAAACACGTGTCCTTGTGATATACAGTGATATCAAAGCTGTAAAAAAAAAAAATAATGCAATAGAACACACAGTACAATAACTGACGAAAAAAAGTCTAAAGCACAGAGAAGAATTACAGAAAAAGAAAAATGAGATGGATAAAAGTTATCTATAAAGAGTTTAAAACAGGATAAAATCTACAATATGTGTAAAAGGTCTTCCTGTATCTTATGAAAATACTGTTCTAAAAGAGAGTTGAGTAGTCCAGGAGACCACCATTCATCAACTATTTACAATTCACGGATCTGAGCATAAAAATTAGGATGGGCATTAAGTCAGTCACGATCGACCGATGGACCACCAAGACATTTTGGGTTTGACCATCTTTACTAATACCTTAGACGTGCAAACTAAAAGAAACATGTTGATGTTGTTGTTACTGATTCCACCTGATCGGCAAAGGCCAGATTGAGGTCCACGAAATTCATCATGGCAAAGGGCGAAGTGACGCCTGTCGTTAGCCGTAGCTTTGAGCACCACACAGGTAACAGTACGATTTGGCTTGTTTCCAACCCAAATTTTAGGGAGAACACCTGGGCTGGTCAGGGGCCTCCCACCTCTCTATCTCTTTCATCAACCACACGGAGAGAACTTGCGGAACGACGGCTATTTTGAGTACCCCCATGACGCAAAGGCACTATACATTTACAAACATCCATGTCTTCTCCGGGATTCGAATCCAGTTCCTGCGGCACCGCAGTCAGCGTCCCTAACCACTATACCGGTTGGGTGACAAAAGAAACATAGAATGGAACACCGAAGCCAGCTAAACTGGAGAATGGACTGTTTACAATCGATAGGACGTGTGTGTTTACTTAAGTAAATGATTTGATAAATGTGCAGTCGACGCATCTACTTTCATTGGATGCGAACAATGGCGCTTTACAGATTCACTTCTGCAGAATGGGAAAAAACCGATCACTGCGATGCTAACCGTATAAATGAATTTTTCTCAACCACCGCTTCAAGAGGACATTAAATGTCAATGATCAATTCTTCCCGCGACAGCACCGGATTAGCTATTGAGACATAATCTCACACGGGATTGGGTTCTCGTGTTGATTGTTGAGTTGAGTTGATGTCCCGCTATGATGCAGGAATGGGCAGGGAACAAATAAGGATTTACGTCGCTTTCAGATTAATCGGTTCGCGTAAATTCCTCGTTCGCTGCGTTGAATACGTTTACGCTCCAAGATTTATGAATCCCTCTTAGTTGTAAAAATATTAAGCTGCCATACTTTTAGCCCCTTGGTTCTCGCTCCGTCAAAATCACGGTGTAAAATTTTCCTCCCAATTTCTCGTGCCCGTGATGTTTCCGGGCTGGAATGTGCAAAGGTAACGCGCTAAAAGGATTAAAACTGTTCATTTCTATGCTCGGAATCATGTTTATTTCTCACCAGATTATTAGTAACGTGTTTACAGAGAGTTATTTTATTTTAAACTAGATGTTAGCGCAATCAAACATATATCAGCGATATATTTTTGTACTCTTATCTCAGTTACTTAGTTCCGCTTTTCGTGAATACACGTGGGTTGCGTTCTGTGATAATATATATAAATATATATTTTAATATAGTGTATTCATTAAGGAGTTAGCAAGGAAGTAAATTGGATTCTACTTTAAGTATAAATGGATCTGAGAGTGAAAAAAGTGTTTGAAATAATTGTTTGTTTTGAATGTTCTGCTAGTGAATCTGAAAACTGTGATGATATGGATTTGTAATGTTACGTGTGATGTTGGCATTTTTATATCATACTTTGAAATTTATCCCACAAGAAAAATTAATAATGTGATTTTAAATTTTGCATAAATGTAATAAAATTCTCCTTTAATGTTTAAAACACATGTTTTTTTTTAAAATTTTTATCTTTGACAGAAAACCTACATTCAGTCATAATACCCCTAAATGTTGGCTTTTGCTAAAAAATTAATTTTTTGCATTTCAAGCTAAAATTTACCCAAAATTTAAAAATAAATACTTATATTGAACACACATTTATAGTTTTATATTATTTTCTTGAATAAAAACAATAGGTACTTTTAGGACTGTTTTCTTCAAAATTGATCGACCCTTAACCCGTTCAGGAGCAGTTGAATTTCCCTGTTAAGCCTAACTCCATTTCAAAATTCATGTAAAATCTTTGCTGTAATCAAATACGCCAAAATTTATGGTTTGTAATCATTCCAAATTCCATAAGTTCCAAATCCTGATCACACCAGTATGATCACGGGACTCAGAAATGGGAAAACGCAATTTCACATATGATACCGTGTTCCTTGAAGTGATCACATATATGTAATCACGGTCCTGAATGGGTCAAGGGGTTAAAGAGAGGTACAAAATCAAAAAAAGTGCTAATAAAAGAAAACATTAATTTTAATGCAGAATGGCCACACCTACGGTAGCGAACAAATTAAATATGTACGTCGGTTTCAGATTCATCGATTCACGTATGTTCTCTACTCGCTGTATTGAATACGCCCTCCACGGTATATTCAAACGTTCATAGCTGTTCAAGCATTCAACTTGACAATTTTGTGTTACTTGTGGTTTGTTGTAAAATAGTCATTTGTCACTTTAAAAGAGGGGTAAAAAGTGTTAAGAAAAGAAAACGTGCACTTTTAATACAGAATGACTATACCTATGCCATTAGGTGAACCGCAACACATTAAAAACATTATAAGTAACCCGTACCCAGGAAAAGTCCACCCATTCATGGCTTAAATTAATCAAATGAAATTCAAAATATTTATATTTTCAAGAATTCATTCAAATAATTTATTTTAAACTCACCTATAATTTTAATGTACTTGATATTATATGTTTAAACATTAAAGATATATAAATTTAATATAAGTAAGTTTTGTATAAGTACGCCAGTTTTTTCTTTTGAAATTATTCGAATTGTTATAGTTATCAAATTATTAAAACGTAACCATTAACTGTTCGTAGATATTGCTTAACCCGCGGTCACTCGCGCCTGTTTTTCTACCGTCGTTACTCGCGGGGTGTAGAGAACACCCCAAACTCTTAACACGTGTATTTAAATAAGAAAAATTTTTTAAGTCAATTATGATATATATTTATGAAGTATAAGAGGTTTTTTGTATTATACAAACAAAATTGTTAAATTTATTGCATTTAAATGAGACTAGCATTAATTTAAACTAAACCTACAAAAAATTTTTATTTTAAAGTACACAATTTTATATTTTTTCATAAACCACAAGTAAAACGTATTACCAGTAATAAAATATATTTAAATCAAGGATAGTAAAAAGTAGAAAATAATTTTTAAATCATTTTTCAAACATTCAGAGCAGACGTATTCATATGTTTAAACACATATTTTTTTTACATTGAAAAAAAAACAAAAAATTTTTAATCTTTTACCGTGGACAAGCAGTGCAACCCCCCTTTTGGGGATTAATGTTCTTTTTAATATTTCTGGTCGGTACAGCTTCTTTTGAGTGTTTTGTTAATTTTTGGGGAAAATGATCATATCCCACAGTGGGTGACAAGATCCATTCTAATCTCCTCTAATAATATTGAATGTTTCATTTATTTTCGGAAGAACCGAATGATAGACAAAGGAAGCATTAATTCCTGCGGTATTAAGTAGATGAAAAAAATATTCGCAATGGCCGGTTACATATTCGCATACATAATATATACTGAAATTTCATCAGTGGAAACAACACCACCTGTATTATAAAATTTAGACGTTTCATCTCCCAATTTTTTACGAAATCACGCAGTCATCGAATTATTAGTTTTTTTTTTCAATCTGTTGATACAGTATTTTAAAGACGACAAAGTCGTATTTCCCCCTTTCCCATGGAGTTTTGTCATAATTTCGTGTTTTGAAATCTTTAAAAAAATTATTTTATAGAATTATTATTATTATTATTATATTATTTTATAGAATTATATTATTTTTATACCACATTTATTGAAATTTTAAATAAAATATTCGTGCATATTAATATTTTTTTAAAAATGAAGCGGAAAGAGTAAAAAGTACCTTTTCCCTAGATGCTTTGGTACGAAAATATAACTCGCACTCGCGGGGGCTCACCCCCAAATAAACTTTTAGGTGTTACATTTCCCAAACGTTCTAGGAGATTGATTTCATCACTGAAGGTTCAATGATCTAAAAAAGGGCAGCTCAAAAAATCGGGGTCTGCGCATTCTTTTAGAATTGTAGGGGTTTTTTTTGTTCGGGGGGTAGAGAAACCCCGCGCGAGTGATCGCGGGTTAATAAACATAATTTCAAATCCTTGGATTATATAAACGTTTCGATATATTTTTTTCCTCTTCCACTTAATATTAATATTAGTATAATTGATGTAGTATATAATAGTTTTAGGAAAAAAGAATATTTTTTGTGTTTGGATTAATATTCACATACTACTATGCCAAAAGACATTGTCACTGTGCTACGCTCGGACAAAAGGGTGTTTATATTTATTTCGATTAAAATGAGAAGGATTTATACTGTTTAATATAACATTGTATCAATAAAACTCAGCTCGTAAATCTGTAGAAAACTTATATGGAATCATATTTGTATAGAATAAAATTATATTATACTTTAAGATTAAGATTTTATTATTTTAAGATTAAGATTTTATTATTTTAAGATTATTATTTTAAGATTAAGTTATTTTAGTTACATATTTTTTTCATTTTTAACTTACATATCACGTTCAGATTTTAAAAGCTCAATATCTTTTGATGTCTAAGAATCTTTATCATTTTTTTAAAGAAAAGTCTATTTTGGAGCTCGCGATGGAGCTAGATTATCGATGAGCACGCAATAAAAGCCACTGTTACAATGGGATATCAGTGCGATCTACCCTCTTTAACCCTCCAAAATAGCACTTTGAGGTAGAACAACTCAACGCCTCAAATGAACGTCCCAACTGAAAAGCATATAAATAGTCAGAAGAAAACATATTGTGCAAATAATATTGCAGCATTAGTTCTGCCTGAATTGGAGTCAAAAATTTTAGTTGCACGGATATTCACTATCGGAAGATGGTGTTGGTTGATTTTTGAAGTTGCATCTTATTTAAAAGATAAGAATACATTATTTATTACAAATTCATTAACTTGTCTACATATCGCGTAATCAGGATAAACGTTAAATTAATCAAAGTGATTTATTGTGAATAATTTGTATTTCTTTCGAATCCGATTTATGAATCTCAATCCGAAATGCATTCGGATTCCTTTGAGTGTCTGGTTAATGAGCGTGACTTTCACCGCAACCAACTCGTGGAGGAGGTAACGCGACACTAATTGATGGTTATTGCCTAAAGCGAAGGTTGACACAGTTTCAAAATGAAATTATTTTATTCTTTATGTTCACCTTTCTTATCAAAGATATTTCTGAATGGTTGGAGTATTTTCTTTGGAATATTTTTGTAATTGTGTCATTATGAGATTATATAGGAGGTCAGTTATGATATACGATTATTATAAAGTAAATCAAAATTTTGTGCATTTGCTTATAAGAAATGAAAGTATTTTAAATAAATGTGCTGTTATTTTGTTTAATTTGGATATTTTACTGTTATTATTTTTTTTTTGTATAATGCTAATCTTTTTTTTTTCCATTCGTATTTCGTTTTAATCGCTTTCTCGGAGAATAAGAACAACCTCTGGTTTTTGTTAAATATAGAGGTTGGCCAAATGAAAATGGACAAGTTCAATAAAAAGAATGATTTTATTAGAAATAAAAAAAAATCGTTCTGGGGGTTACAACACAGGTCCCATTGTTTCAACAGGTCTATATCTTCACACTGTATAGAACATGGTTGGGATTCTTGAAGAAGTCCTGCCATCTTCCTTCACTTCATCATCCGAATGGAAGCGTAATACTATCATAAATGACCTAAGAGCCTAAAAGTCATAGGGTGACAAATCTGGACCTTACGGCGAGAGTTCTAGCATTTCCCAACATTCTTTTTAAAGTCGTAGTTTCAAAGGAGACGTGTGATTGGACGTTGTCATGGAGATCCGACACTTTTTTGCCTACTAAAAATTTTCAA
>BMAV01010958.1:0-46835 GCA_019973955.1 Trichonephila inaurata madagascariensis
AAATTATTAAAAACCTTTAAAATTTTTCTTAGAAAAAAGAGAAAAGAATATCCGATTTACATTAAGTCTGATTTTCGATCTTAATACTTTGAAGACTTTAAAGCCAAAAAAAATACCGTGCCCCAGATGGGAAAAAACCGCCCATGACGCCCACCTGAGCCAACACGAGAGCAAATGGTGAAGCACATCGTACTTTGAACCACGGTGAAGTGACCAAGCCGAAACCTAAACTACTCCTCCTTAAACTTCCACTCAATGGCAATGAGAGAAATTTTAGCCTCGACACATTTAACGGCTTGGGGCCAACCGATAGGTATTTAGTGGATCAGGCCCCCTCCCCCCGATTCGACTGGGAGGACGATTTGGGTTTTGAAAATTTTTTAATTAAAACGCAATTATTGATTTTCCATATAATGACATTTATTTATTTCCATGTACATTTTACAGCGATTTTTCCCTCTTAATCTCCGTATAAACCTTTCTTTCTTTTTGATCATTTTCCACTTGTGTCTCTTCAATTAAATGCTCTTTGAACGTCAATTTGAGTTTGAACTCCCAAATAATGGATGACGTGAAGAATTTATTTAAAAAAAACAAACAATAATAACACTCAAATGAGATTATGCATAAGCACGTGTGAGTTGGAAAAACATATTTTTAAATTAAAAAAAAACACATTCTATGACCAAAAAAAAAAATAAATAAATAAATAAAAAAAACAAAACCACGAAGCACCAAAAAGGAGTTACCCAATTGTAATGAAATTTCGTATGCAAAGACATTTGTACCGAACATGCAAATAATTAAAATTCGATGCCCAATGAATGAATAGCGGGAGCTACAGTGCATTGGAACTGCGCACTCAGCAAGTGTCTATAAGGAACGATTCTCAATCTGATGGGCAAAAAATTTTTTCATTTCGATTTGGATACATTTAAAGACTGAAAAAAAGCCCCGCCGCAGGATTCGGTCATTACGGAACTGTAAAAGTTTGAAAGGGGTCTATCATTGTATTGAAAAAGGCTGAGGGACAAATCGGAGAATCACTGCCCTATGGGTCAAGCGATGAGGCTAAGAAGAGCTGGAAATTGGGGGGGTCGTGGAAGATTTCAGTGACATGATGGTGGGTTGACCAAGGCAAGCAGATCGAGAGGACAGGTTTTTTCTTAATATCAGCATCACAGTGCTTGATTGTTTTAACCATCAGACGCACGACCCGCACACCACCAGTGTCCACCATGTCCATTCACAGACGGCTGATAGGGCAAAATGCTTGACCGACCGCTACCACTGCCCCCCGCCTGTAAAGTCAAACCGATTACAGTGGTGCTTGACTCGATCAGGTTGGAATCATGTTGACTGGAGACATATAGTATTTAGCGACGAATCTCACTTCCAACTGTGCCCTGCCAATCATCGAAGACGTGTTTGGGGACGCCTAGGGCAGCTTGCCGATCCTGCTTTCATTATTGCAGTCACACAAGCCCTCAACCAGGAGTTATGGTCTTGAGTGCCATTTCTTTTGACAGTCGGACCTCTTTGGGCGTGATTAGAGGCACACTTACAGCACAGAGATACGTCGACGACATTCTGAGAACTGTTTTGCTATCGTTTCAACTTTTTGGAAGTACACCCTGGCCCTTATTTTTCCAGCAAGATGTTCTTAGACCACATACGGCACGGTTACATGAACTGTCTTACAGCTTGTCAAACATTTCCTTGACCAGCTAGATCGCCAGATATCTGTCCAATCGAGCATGTCTGGGTTATGAAGGGAAGGAGATTTCTTCTACCGGGAAATGTTGATCATCTGGCCCGACAATTGGATCAAATTTGGAAATAAATACGGCAGGAGACTATCAGAGTGCCTTATGACTCTATGCCACGTCCTGTAGCTGCTTGCATCCAGGATAGAGGTGCGTCAACACCTTATTGAGTTTGTTACTTTGTAACTATGTAATTCTGAAATAAATCATTCAATTTTTCTGAAATTTTTGTCATTTTTCTAATCATTTTTACTTAATCTTTTCTACCCATGATTTGTATCTGATAAGACGCTTACGTTCTTGGTGCGTGTTTTTTTTTGCTACATAGTGTATACAAAATAGAAACTAGTATTTATTGTTTTCTGCATAATCTTTTTGGGGATATTTAAATATGAAATTAATATTATATGTTTATAATTTATTTTATTTAAAGATAAGGATTCAAATTTTCAGGGAAAAAAACTAATATAGATTCTTTAAAGGAAAAAAAAAAAAAAAGAAGGAAACTATGATAAAACTCATGAACGTCAAGAAAGTAGGCGGCAGATTTGACAGAATTATTCACGGTTGATGGCAAAGCGCAAAGATACGATTAAGCATATTTTTGGCTTTCGCTGCTTACTGTTTGAGAATGAACTGTAAGTATCGAACAATTATGAACAGTATTCTTGGTTAATTTCTCCCTGTCTTTTCTTTGAAAGTCTGCGGAGGCAAAATGATTCCTTGCTTGAATATCTAGAAGCAATAGCTTCACGCTCCCTTCTCAAAACAATCATTCCTATTTAGCGTGATGCATGTGGCTATGATAGCTTAGTGTTTATGGTCATGAATTCGTGTTCGGCTTGTCATAAATGAGTGTTTATTAAAGTCCCGCTATAAAACAGCACAAGAGCTATTGGAGACTAATCTCGTAATTTTGAGCCTTGGTCAAGTGCCGAGGACGACTCATGAGCTGGCACCTCCTCTCTTAACTACCACACCAGTGGGAGGACATTAAGCCACGACAGATTTAACGTACATCGGCCTCATCTACATGACAGGTCTTCAGTGGCACCAGGACTCAAACCCACGACACGTCAGCCATGAGTTCGTGAACATAACCACTAGGTTAACGTGGCCACGAATAGAATCTCATAATCTCATGTTGGTATGGTAGTTCAACTCAGGAGTCGCTCTCATCATTTGACTACCTTCTAAAATAGTTACAAGAAAAAATCATCAGGTATATTTAATAGCTTCTCTTTAGTACTACAATTCTTTTAAAAAAAAAAAAAAACACCTAATGTCCAGTACTTATTGCACGAAATAAAGAAGCTAGAAGACGAAAAAAGCAGGGATTACACTGATTGGACGATACAAGGAGAGAGAGAGTTGTTATGAAATGTTGTAATGTACATTGTAATGTTCACTCTACTCAGTACATATTAATAACCCTCATTCCCGGGGGGTTATTTTTATTGTAAGAAAATAACTTTATTATGAATCTATAAGATCGTCAAACCAAATTTAAGACTTTTTCCATTTTTTCAAAAATTCATCCCCTTTGAGGCAATAGTAACTTTTGAAATTAATTTGTTCAATTATTTTTCTCCTATATATAATCTCCATTCCGTAGAACTTCATTACGCGGCATAGGTAGGTTCTAATTATTAATATCTTTTTTTCTCCATATATAACTGTGATCGCCCTCATGCTTAGGTATAACCATGTAACCAGAGTGTTATAAAAATTCGCAAGTTTCGAAGAAAGATTTTAATATACATATATATATTGATGGAAAATTTTAAAGAAAAATTCGTTATATAGAAGTATTTTGTGCGTCAAACGCCTTATGATTAACATATAATTTTAAATTAATTCAGAAAATTAGTTCCAGAATAAATAAAATGTGGTAATATAATAAAAAACCTATTTTTTAAATATGGGAACAAAATTAATAAAATGATATACGATTCAAATAAATATTATATGTTATACACTTGCCTCTGACAGTCTGCGTACAGGTAATCATCTTACGTGGTTATGCTTTAATTACTATTAAAATCTCGCTTCAGAAAATCAACATAGCTGTCAGGGATTCTTCAAAATTTCTTCATTCAAACAACAGCAACTAAATTCCCCAGAACACGAAAAAACAAAAATGACCACCAAATAATCACCAAACACCCCCGCCAAAAGTCTACGTACACTTACGAAATAGAGCTTTTAAAGACCTTTTGTTGCAAAATAATTGCACTAAATCATGCTTTTTAAGTAATTATAAGCTTCGTTTTTACGATTTACTTAGGATTTGAAATTCAAAAGCTTGTGTGATTCCATGGCTAGCAACAGGAAAGAGATCGATATATTATTGAAAGAAAAATCATCATACATCTTCAGAAAAGGGGGAAATTTTTAAAGCAATAGCTGAGAAACTGTTAAAGTAGGAGACATTCATTGATTCAAAAAGTGTAATGTGGTTTGTACAAACTGCAAACCAGCTAAAATTTTAACGTCCAAGCCAAGATCCGGCCACTAGCAGTTTTGCTGCCCCTCTCTCTAAAGCAAAAAATTATAATTAAAAAAGATAAATTGTTCACATGGATACACACCTATATAAAACTTTATACATAGAAATGGAAGTATTTCAAATAATAACAACAGCAATGAATTTCTTATCTTCCTAAATTTTTAATTCTGGGTCTGAGTTTTATTTTTTCTGTGAAAGAGCAGTATTTTAGGTTTAAAAAGAAAAAAACGTAATAAAAAAATCTCTCATCATGGGATTACAGCAAATCAAACAAGATGTTTTTTTATTTGGTTATAGGAGATAGAATGAAGCTAATGAAGATAGATGATAGGTAATGAAGTATTGAAGAAGCTTTTATTTTTGATGACGTAATATCACCAAATACTTTATATATAAATTATATCAGTGTAAATGTGTATTTTTTATTATGCCAGAAAGTATTTTGTTTTACTTCATTCCAGTAAATTGATTTTTTAAAAATCTTTTAGTTTCGATATGCTCGCGCCCCCCAGGGGGGTCGCGCCCTACAGTTCGAGAAACGCTGACTTACAGACTTGAAATTTGGTAGATATGTTCCTTTCATGGACTAGAATTCCTCTAAAAAAGGAGTTTTGCGAAAATCGACATCTAAGGGGGTTGTGAGGAGTAGAAGGGAGTTACAGAAAAAATTCCTGTTTTTAAATTGTTGGACCTACGGATTAAATAATTATAGTGGTCTAAGTTACGCGATTCTGTTTAACTATTACTGTGTGTTTGTTCATTATAGATTCTCGCTTAATTTATATTATCTAAATTGTTGGACATTTAAGTTCCATTCTTAATAAAGACATATTAAGAATTAAAAATGTCTATTCCTTTTGCAAACCCTACACCTCTAGCTTACACTGACAATCAAAGATACGGTCACCAAAGGGGGGCGGTATCACAAAGGTGCATACCATTGCACGCGCGCCCAGACGCCTCTTCATAAGATTGAAGCTAAGATTGGATTAAGGTAGGATTGACTATTTGATATTAGGACGTAATATTATTAGAAGTGAGATTAGGCGGATTAAATATTGATAGGGGTCCAAGTTACGCGGTTCGGTATAACTATTACTCTGTGTGTTGGTTCGTCGTAGATTCTCTCTTAACTATAATCATCTAAACGCTTAATAATCATCTAACGCTTATACGCTTAAGTTCCATTCTTAGCGAAGTCATATTAAGAATTTAAAAATGTCTATTCTTTTTGTAAACCCTACACCTCTAGCTCACGCGGATAATCAAAGAAACGGTCACCTTAGGGGGTTTCACACGAGAGATCCACTGAAAATTGCTTTTGTGGAAATCTACTTGTTTATAGGGTTACGAGAGTGCAAAAAATCATTCTACTACAATTTTAGAGGTTATTAGAAATTATTAATTAGAAGTTCTATCCTTTTTATATCAAAATGTGAGAGAGTTACAGGTATAAGTATATTTTTTAATACAATTGAATTATTAATGCTAGGACTCTTAGAAACCAATAATTTATATATATACTATATCTTTATATATAAAAATCCCGTGTCACGGTGTGTTTCTCAGAGATGGACTAAGAAACCATTCAACTGAGTCTAACATAATTTTGCATATTGTATGCCATTTCGTCCAACTTAAAATATAAGATAGTTTTTACCTCTATTTTTGACGTCATTTTTTTTTTTACTTTTTTTATTGCCGGAAATGCGTGGAATGCGGGAAACGGAAAAATTCGCAAAAATGTCAAAATGCGTGTGCGCCTGCGAAAGCTGATTTTGTAGAATAAGGTGCATGAAAAGTTAGTGCCTGGTGTATTTTGGAGCGTAATATACCAGTAACAAAGCCGAATGACCGGACAAAGCTGAATGACCGTATTTTAGACACACCCTGGCAGGGTCTTACCTTAAAAGCCTTGGATCGCAGAAACTTGGTCCCTGACGTACTTTGACACGGGCAATCTGAATCTGATATCCGATATGAAAAATTGCCGCAACTTTGCCGGATAATTCTGGACGACTGTCCATTACGCGGACCGTGACAGGAGCTTTCCCAAAAAGTCTTGGAGCGGGAAAAGTACTTTTCTGGTCATTTTTGGGATGGTGAACGAGAATCCAAAGTCGGATGTTAGCAATTCCCGAAACTTTACCGGATAATGCCGGAATACCCTAATGCCGCTTTCCAGTGACTGAACTTGCAGGCTCAGGGGAGCCGAAAGTAGTCTTTGGTCGCGTCTAGGGATGGGAAACGAGAATCTGAAATCAGATTTCAGAAACTCCCATAAACTTGCAGGATATTGCCGGAATCAGGTGGAATAGCTTCGCGTTTGAGTCCCGCTTACGAATTTTCATTCCCTCCAGCGGCTGAATTTTCACGCGCTGATATTTAGTCTCGTGTGCGCTTAGAAGCGGAGAATGAGAATCTGAAATCGGATTTTAGGAGTTCCACTAACTTTACCGAATAATGCCGGACGACCATAAAATGCACGGACAGTGGTGCCGGTCTAACTTGCAGTATCTAAAAGTGGGCACCAGGTGCGTCTCACGATGGGGAACGAGAATCTGGATTCGGATTTCAGAAACTATCTTAATTTTGCTGGATACTGCCAGAATGAGATCAAATGGTTTTGCGTTCGAGTCCGGCGTCCGTATTTTTTCCCCTATAGCTACTAAACTTGCAGGCTCGGCCTTGCGAAAATACGATCAACAGAACATTGCATTGGCAATTTCATCTTCAGGCATTGATCCACTTTGTTAAAGAGTGAACAAACTACACATTCACACACAGCTTTCCAGCTGCCATTAGACATTCGTAAGAAATCAGACACAATGAGTAAAATTTAAAAAAAGCGGAATGGCTACGGTATTGCAAAGGAGTTCATTCATAATCTGCAATGAATGTACACTATGACCCATAAATAATCACTCGAAGATTTACATAGAACTTTGTAAGATTTAAATGGCAGCGAGAAAATATTCGGTGGTGTTGTCCTATTACTGTTGGTGATTTTCGACAGACATTGCAATTCATTCCTTGCTCTACTTTTGCTCACGAGATTATCGCATGTTTAAGGTATCCGACTACGTTCGGAACCGTGATTTTGCAAAAGCATATAAATGGACTATATTTATGATATTTCGTGTCACTTAGGTTAGAAAATGTATATAAAATTGTTTTAAGAATAGTATTTAATAAAAAATTTTTAAGTTAAAATTTTAACAAAATGAACATAATGACCTCATTTTAAATATTTCTTGAAAATGCTTATTATAATAATATTTTGCCTGTATATAGCTCAGACCTCTGTACACAGATGCTCAACTAGAATCTTTGAAATATTTAACTTAGAAGTGGATTTATCCATGTTTCACAACAACAGAGGGGAGAAATTTTAAGAAAAAAACCTCGATAATTATTTTAATTGGTTGTAACTCTGAAAATAATATGAACTTTTCAAAAATCATGGTTGAGCCTCTGTACAGAGGTCTGAGTTATATACAGTCAAAATATTATTATAATAGAAGCATTTTTCACAAAAGGAGAACATTTTGAAAAAAGATTATTCTAAGTCAATTTTTTGCTGAAATATTGTATTTAAATAATTTTTTTTGTTAAAATGTCATTAAAATAATTTTATACATGTATTCTAATCTAAGTGACACTAAATATCATGAAAATTATCCATTCATGCGCTTTTTTAAAATCCTGGTTCCGTACGTTGTCGGACTTCGATTGAACACTTCGATTGAACGTAAACACTCGAGTTCAATTGTAAGATGATCCATCGGCGTAACTACACTCATGGACAAAAAAATTAGCGCACCAAGATAGAGTCGTCAAAATGAAACTAAATTTTACATACGTATAATGATTACTTTGATATAAGTAAATGATTAGAAAATAAAAGAAAAAGAATTTATTTCAGGGAAAAAGTCAAAAGAACGGAGGATTTAATACCGTATTGAACCCCGTCTATATATATAGCGCGAATGCATGATGCGGTACGATCGGGCATTGAGGCATACAAGTTCTGTATGATGTCTTGAGACATTTCGTTCCATATTTGCTGTAACCTTGCCTCTAGTTCGTTCAAACTCGTGGAAAGCCCAACTCGCCGTTCCAAATGATCCCAGATATGCTTGATTGGAGACAAATCTGGAAATCGGGCAGGCCAAGAAATAATAACAGTGTGGAGACAGTCTTGTGATACCCTTGCCGTGTGAGGCCGAGCATTGTCTTGTTGAAAAATGGCTCCTGGGAGCCATTGCATGAGTGGCAACACATGTGGTTGCAGGTTGTCATGGACATACCACTGGACTGTCATGGTGCCACTAATCAATACTAGGAGTGGCTTTATATTGTAGGTAATGGCACCCCTACAGCACCTTACACCAGCTGTGGGAGCGGTGTGTCGCTGTAAAGCAAAGGCAGGATTGAGGCGTTCACCACGGGGTCTCCACACACGAACACGATTGTCATCACTGCTGAGATTGGATCTAGATTCATCGTTAAAGACGATATGGTTCCATTCCGCTTCAGTCCAGTTTCCTCGTGCGCGGCATCACTCCAAATGGAGGCGTCGATCGATGGGGTGCCAAGGGCAGCACAAGTAATGGGCGCCGCGATCCCAAATGTCCTTCATCCATGCACCTTCGTATGGTTCGAGAAGGCACAGGGGCCCCTAGTGAAGGTGCTACCTGTGCCTGGATGGTAGCCGATGAAGCAGTTGGCCGTAGGCGTGCATTTCTTATGATGCGGCGGTCTTCTGGATGATTGGTCTGTCGAAGGTGTCCTGAGCCTAGTCTTCATGTAAATTACATCTCTTGGTTCCACTGGTCCCAACACCTCCTCACAACACAATCACAGAGGCCTAATTGACGAGCTACTCGCTTAGCTGACCACTCAGCTTCCATCAGGCCGATGATTCTCCTCCTCTCAAACTGCGACAGCTGCTCATATTGTCTTCGAAAACGGTGCAATGGCATCTCTTTCTTTGCAAACGATTTAGCACTCTCAAACAAGCTTTGGTTACCTGTTTTATACTCCAAGGAGGACGACGCTAACCTCCCTCGACTAGCTATACGTAATGCACAACCATGCTGCATTTCTAATCATTCGCATAGCTTCCCGACATGTACCTTCATGCCAAGTTTAGTTACGATCCCGCAATTATTTCTTGGTGCGCTAAAACTTTTGTCCATGAGTGTATTTTATAACCAACAACTGGATATTGGAAACGTTGAAGTAGAACTGCATCCCAATAAATAATGTATCAAATAGCTAGACAATTTCTGTACTGTTCTTCAGACAAAAAAAGGAATTCATTTAAAATATCTTCCCGTATATACTGTATAATTTATCTAGATGATAATGATTGGCTTTGTAGTTCTGTTACTTAATCAGAAAAAATGCTGATATTGACGAAATAAATTTCCAGACATAGAGTTGTTGCCTGGGGAGATCCAACACCTTTTAAATCAATCGACGCTATTTTCAATGAAAAAAAAACTGTGAATTTTCCAACTGAGTTCTTAAATTCTCTGGATATATCAGGAATGCCTCCACACAATCTTTGGTTGAAGATTTGTTCTCATTGGTTATTCTACTGCATAACTTAAATCCATCTAGATTATGAAAAGGTACACGTTTAGTCTCTCTCTCTCATCAAAAGAATTACCGGGAAATTTTTTGAAGCAAACATTTTGACTGTTAAATTTAAAGGAGAAATTATCCCGTTTACCACGTGTTCTACTGATAACGTCAGAGAGAGAGATAGAGAGAGAGAGTCTCCAATACCATTCAAAAAGGCTTCAATTTCCGATTCATTTGGTTTTCGCGATGACCATAAATAAATCTCAAGGCCAAGCAGTGTCCTTTTGATGCTTGGACTTGCAACCATTTGATGCTTGCAACTATATGATGCATGCTGACGAGTGGGGAAACCGTGAAATCTATTTGATTTAGCAAAAGACGGGTTATTGAAAAATATTGTGCACCGATTAGTGATTAGAACTTATTTATTGTTATACTTTAAAATCATAAAATTATTAAAAATTGATGAAAATCAACGTCAATAACCTCATTTATAAAATTCAATCTTCATATGGTGTTACTTAACAACTTTGTAAGTATTTCATGCATTACACACTATAATCAAATAGGAGGTAAATAAAATGCGAAATGAAAAACATTATGTTGTTCTCTACTTAATTTCACCTCTTCGAAATTGTAAGCGAATATTAATTTGACTGCATTGAACGGATTATTAGAATAATATCAAATCAGAGTATTAAAAAAAAAGCCACCCGCAAAAGTGTGGCCGGGTCAGTTTGTATATATATATATATATATATATGTCAATTTCTTTCTAACAAAGAGAGATCACATCCAAAAAAAAAACTGACAAAACACCCCATAGACAGCAGGAAAAAACATACAATGAAGGACAAAAAAAAGTAATCGAGATAATAAATATAAAATGGATGCTGCAGGGATGAACAATACTGACTTAGGGCAGTTAGTAATATAAAAAATTTAAATTTTTATAAAAGTGGGGTTTCCCTGTTTTTGGCCAGCCAACCTTCCCCCTTTTTTTTGTAAATAACACTGAAAAAAAACCAATAGGGAAAAAAATGGATAGAAATATCTAAATCCATTTCAAGATAGAGGTAACTTACCAAAATTGCACTTACCAATGCAAAAACCCGCGCTAAATCTGGGGTGGAAAACATTCAATTTGTTGCCAGATTCTATACCCCAATACAAATAAAACTAGGTTTTTAAGGGAGGGGTTGTTATAAATCTCTTTTATTTGTGTGAATGTTTTTAATGATTTTATTATGCACATTTGGTAGTAAGAAATTGATCTTTTTTTAAAAAATAAATGTTTTTATCGGTCCTGGTACTTAAAGTAAATAAACTTTCTTTCACACTACATCATTTGGAGAAATTTTCAAAATTTGTTTGGGGTTAGTAGTTAATTATAACGCTATAATTTTAATTTCATAGGCAAAAAGCTTTTTTAAGTATGAAAATAATTATAACTATTGATTGTATTTTTGAGTGAGTATATTAACGTCGCACTGTTCAGCTCACGAGGGTTTTGGCAACGGACCACGTAATTTGAACCATGGTAAAGGGGGGGACGCGATACCTGAGGGGAACCCCCTTTCCCCTTTAACTACCACACCAACTTAGAAGGAATATAAAAACCAATACTTAGCAGGAATATTCTTTGAAACCACTCTTCCAAGATATATGGCAGCATGGGTTCTATGATGAGTATTTTTTGCGGGGGAAAGGGGAATAGTTTTGTAGCAGAATTTTGTTTTTCAGCTGACGGCGTTTTCAAACGCATTGCAAAGATTTTATTTTTGTCCCGAATAAATAGTTTTGGGCAAAATTTTTGTCTTATGTTTTTTATTTAATGAGGACCCTTTGGAAACGATTTGACTATCTATTTTAATGAACAGGTTTTAATTAATTTTTGGGAAAATCTTTAATTAATTTATTAGCTCTAACGGGTTAAATTTCCCCAAAATGGAGTTTTTTTTTTTTGTATACCCTTTAAATTTTTAATGTAGTGATCCAAAAAAATATTGTAAGAAAAAAAAGCAGAAACTTTGCGGTATATAAGGTATTAACGTGCATCGCCCCCACACGGTTCTTCAAAGCTTTAAAAATTTTTGAGCTATGAAAAAAGATAGACATTTGCCAACTTGACTCTATCGTTAACATTTCGCTATGTTTTACATTGAATCGCCATTATAATTTAAGAAATTATAATGGTTGCTTGCAAATATTACAATTTTAGCATAAAATAAATACAACGTTAAGTAATATTAATGTATTACACTTTCAGATATATAAATTATTTACACTATTTTAAGCGTTCATTACACAAAACTTTTAACAATGTGTTACTTTTGCTGGGGAGATCAGCTTAGGGAGGTATTTTCAAAAATCGACCCTCCAGAGTGTTACGGGGAGTTATAAATTAAAAAAAATCCTTTTTATCTGCTATTAGATCTACATACTTAAAATTTAACAAAGGTGTTTTTTTTTTTCTTTCTTTTGTTCACCCGAGATATGCAAAAGTTTTTTTTGTTTAATTTGAATCACGTAAAAAATTAACCTTTAAAAAACTTCTTTTATCCTTCAATCTGTGTTTAATTTTTCAGTTCATCCGTGCGAAGAACGGATATACCAGCTAGTATGTATATATATATATATATATTTATATATATAAACAATGTACATTTATACAACATCATGAAATACCCAGTGAAGTGGGTGGGTAAAGGCTAGTTTACGTATTTAAAAGAAAAGCGACTCACACTTGTGCTCACTCATCAAAATATCCCCGAAACTATTCGACCCACAGACTTAAAATTTGTCACGCGTATTCTTTTTATAGAATGAAGATGTGCTAAGAATTAGTTTTTCGAAAATCAACTTCCAAGGAAGGGGGGCGGGGTTGCAAAGTGTTAAAGGACATTATAAAACCCCCCTTTTTAAAAACCTTCGGGCCCCAACGGACTTGAAATTTGGCGGGCATGTTCCTTTGCGAAAATCAAATCCCAGGGGGGAGGGGTTGCGAGGGATTAAGGGGTGTTATAGAAAAAAAAAAGTTCAAGTTCTGTTTGACCCACATATTTGAAATTTGGTAAGCATGTTTCTTTTGTTGAACAAAATCCTAAAAAGATCGGTTTTTGCAAAAACCCTCTTTGGGGAAAAAGCGGGGGGACGCGTATAGATCCAAAAAAAAAATTGCGTTTTCGAATTACTAGACTTACAGTAATCAAGTTTGGTTTGTATATTTTTTTGTTAAACCCGGAAAACCCCTTTTAAAAAGGGGTTTTCCAATGGAAATCGAATCTAAAAAGGAGGTTATTGATAAAAATTTTTTTTCCCCATTTTTAACTATTAGTTTTTAGCCCTTAAAATTTTAAAAAGATGTTTATTTTGTTGAGTAGAGATTCACTAAAATTGGGTTTTGTTAAAATTCACTTTGGGGAGGGATGTTACGGGAGCGTAAAAGTAAAGAACTTCAATTTCAGAAATTCAAGATTTGTACTTAATGTTTTTCAATACAATCGAACACTTAATGCTAGATATCAATAATTTATATGAACAGTACATATTCATACAGCATTATGAAATACCCAGGGAAAGGGGGGGGGACTGCTAGTACATATATAAAAAAGGAAATCAAAATTTTGTGTGTGAGGGGCCATATTTTTTTCCCAAATTTATATTACTACAGTAAAGAGTAGAAGAGTGACACAGTTATGGAAAAAACAGATGGATAAATGACATTTATCAATAGAATATTACAATAATATATAAAGCTGTTCATGTTACTTATAAATACTTGCATGATATGAAATAAATAATACTGGTAAGAGAGTAGAGGATTTAATTAAAACCAATTCTAAGGTGAAACAACCAAACATTTTGCGCACTTTTGATGTCTTAATGGTTAAAAGCTTTTAAAGCAGAAAAAAAAACCCCCAAAGAAAAAAAATTTTTTTTTAATTTAAAAATTAAATTTTAAACCCTTTTTTAAAAATTTCCCAAAATTTTTTTCCCAGAAAACATTAGTTTTTAACGTTTTCAGTTTTGTAAGAATAAAAAATTATAAATTACCATTTTAAACTTTATGAGCGTTTTTTGGGTGTGATATTTAATAAAATTTTTAAGGGAATAGTAATAATAATAATAATAATAATAAAAAAAAACATCTTAAAAATTCTATTATGAGGATTTTTGCTGAATGAAATGAGTTTTTATAAACATCGCCCCATAGAGTAACACGAAGGCTGGTGACGATGGATCTCGTAATTTTGAACCAAGTTAACTCCCTCGACACCTGAGGTAGAAACCCTTCTCCAAACTGCCACACCAAAGGGAGGACTTAGAGCCACGATAGATTTAAACTGCATCAGTCCCTCTACACGGCAGGTCTTTAGCGGCACTAGGGTTCGAATGTATGACACGCTGGTTTTGGTTGACAATTACCCACATAAGACAAAAAAAAACAATATAAAAATCAAAAGTTTTGGGAACCCTTTTTCAAGCTAAATGTCATAAATTCTATTTTTAATAAGTTATTCCAACAAACTCTCTCCACTTAACAAATACTTTTTCCCCCTTTAATATTAGTCCACCCTCACCCTATATATTATATTGTGTGTGTGTGTATTTTTTCCCAAAATTTTTAATCAAAAATAAAATTTTATTCATCCATTCCAAGTTCAAATACATTTTTTTAAACTTTTTGTGGATGAACTTTATGTTAATAGAGTTTTTTTTAAAATTTTTAAATTTATTAAATTTAAAATTAAAAAAAGAATAAATAGAACAAAAAAAATAATAGTCCCAACAGCAAAATAGAAAGGAAAAAAAGTTCGTTTGTCCCTTTTTGCGCAATGGATAAAAGGGGTTTACTTCTAATCCAAAGGGGGGGTAAGGGTTTTTTTGAGAATGTGGGTTTTTTTTTAAGGGAATTTTTTTATTAGAATAATTAAATTTAATTTTTGAATAAACAGTAACAAGGGAAAAAAAATCCAATACCATATTTAGGAAAATAAAAATTTGGGGAAAAACGCTTTCTAATTTGTCAATTAATTTTTTTGATTCTGTCACAAAATATATACATATTTTTATATTAATTTTTAACTATTTAATAAAAAAAATAACTTAAAAAAATTTTTTTTTTTTTTGATCTAAATAGGAAGTGACTTGATTTTCTTTTTTTATATTACTTGTTTGAGTTATTCTTAAGTTGAATCTTGGTTTTGGTTTTGAATAACAACCACGCTTGGGTTATGGGGTTAAAATTCCTTTAAAGGGGATTTCCCCATTTTATATTTATCAGGGATTTTTTCTAAAACCCAAAATAGAAAAAAAGCAAATATTTATTATCTATAATACTAAAACATTGAAAATGAAATAAAAATTTCTCATTTATAGACTGATTATAAAAAGTATCGGAACGTTTTTCGTATTACATTAATCACAATCATTCAAAAGTGTTCTGAATAAATTATCAAAAGTTTGGTGACATTATTGAGAAGCTATATAAAGTTGTGTGCTCAAATAACTGAATTGAAAAGACGTTTCAATCAGTACCGACTAGATGATAAACTTAATAATGGTATAATTTGAATGACATTAGAAAAGGTACAAAAAGGTTTAAAATTTGCTTTTTTTCTTTTAAATTTAATGTTAAACATTGTTTTTGTAAAACCCAAAAAAAACACACATTTTTTTTTTTTTGAAAAATTAAATCAAATGAAGTTCAAAGTTATAACGTCGCGCTGTCATACATTGTGATAGCATAATATGTATACGAAATAAACTTTACTGTCTCAAAGTAGTATTAAACTTATTCAGAAAAGGTCGTACTCTGGAATAACTGAAAAATAAACAAGGCATTAAAAACCAATCGTATGCACACCGATTCTTTCTTACCATCGTAATAAAACCATATTGTGGAACCGATGTCAGTGAAGACATCTACTTCTTGATTCTGGATTAAAGTAAGTATGGCAGTTAAATACGAAGTGTATGAATCTTATAAATTTAATGCGGTGCAGGAAACCTTTTTTAAAATAGTCTATTGTTGCATTTGCCATCACGTGCCGAAAAGTTTATGCTCTCTGTATGTTTCTTACGTCTTAATAAATGTCAACAGCTTCTTGGCATCCATTTCCACTCACAATGATATTTTCAGGTAAATTGCAGGATACGTATCTAAAAAACTAAAGATTTTTTTTTACTTCTTTTTCTCAGAAATTAATGTAAAGACATTGTTTTTTCACGTAATGCACTTTTAATGTAGAGATCGATAAAATCATTTATGGTTGTTTGATATTCGTATTTAATGATAATGTTTCAGTTCTCTTTTTTTATTTAAGATAACGAATTTTGATGAGAATGTCATTTAGTAGCTCTATTATTCAGTGCTATAGTACACGATAAGATTTATACTTCCTTTATCTAGTCATAAGCTTCAACTGGTTTAATCCGGTTTAGTTGAGGAGTATAAAGAATTATGCGCTATTAAGTAAATCTATAGATAACCGCATTACACTTGGCAGCTAATAATAATATTTCTTTTATTACATACTAGAGCTAAGGATTCTGTAAAAGAAATATATTTTGCCTATGTTTTATTATTTGATTCATTTTATACACTGCCGTAGCTAGTCTTGAGCGGGCCATGTTATCAAAATTTGTTGGATCCCCTTTTTAGGGTCCCTCACATGTTACAGTTCCTTTGCTTTTATATTTTGGGGTCCATGTAGCTTGAGGGCCTCGTATCATTGATACAGCTGATACGGAGGTAGTTATGCCTCTGGTTTTATAAAAGAACAGTGAAGCAATCGGTAGTCCATTTTTTGCTTCATATTTCAAATGCAATTCTAAAATTCAATCATTTTGAGCACTATTAAAGCTTTTTAAAGCTTAATAATTTTCTTTCATATTTTTTTACGTTCTTGAAAATCGTAAGTTATTTTTCATAAACCCTTAAGGGGGTCCGGCATTTCTATAGGAGCCCATGTTAAATTGAGTACGTTTATGTACTTTTTTCTCAGAAACTACTTAATTCTCTTATAGATAAAATTTTTACAGTTGATTATATGAGTACTATCAATAATACTTTAACGAAGGGTTTTGTCTTTTTGTACAAAATCAAATTAATTATGAATTTTTTAAAAATTGTCTAATTTTTTTCTCTAAAATTTAGTTTAAAAAATTCATATCTAAAAAGGTTTGCTATAAATATATCTAATTACCTCCATTAAAATGTGTAAAAATGTTAAAAGTCTAACTAAAAATGTAAGGATTATATGATAAGTGGTTTTTGAGAAAAAGGTACATAAAGTGAAAAATACTACATTTTGAGAAAATGGGCTTCAAAGTGAAAATTTGTAATTTTTTGAGCATTTACTTTTTTTAATACTTTCCAGAAGCATATGAAGCATTTGTTTTACTCTCTGCTTGTATAAAAAACTCTTTTTCTTTTCTTTTTTTCATTATTTTTAACAGTTTTGCCTTTTTTAGGGATTTCAAGAGGCTTTCGTTGGGCTGCACGAATCCTACGTGTATCTAGTGTTTTGAAGCATGACACACATTTATAACTTGGTTCTATACCACAATGCTTTAAGATCATTAATTTTGCTACATGACTCATATTGAAATGTGCAATAGCAATATTTACCCCTAATTTTAGAGTTTTTAAATCTATAAATGTAGATCTTGGAATCACTGACCATAGGGTGTTATTAACAGACTCATTTGGGTTCTGGGTCTTTCCATGTAAATATTTTCTTAATAACGTAGGTTCACCTAGATCTCTAAAAATCGGCTTCTTTTAATTTATTGTGGTATAAAGCACGTGTGTATGTGTTTATGATCATAGTGCCTTTCGTTACATTCAGCTTCTGTCTTTTGAAACTTGCACCAGGCATTTATAATCGCAGGATACAGTCCATGTTGAGGGCTCTCATTTGAAGACAGAAGATGAAAATAAAAAGCCCTAACAGCAGTTTTTATGCTGTGTAGATCATTGATGTTATTTCTAATAGCCATACTATAATATCTTTGAATTTTTAATTTTAAAATATGGGTGAGTCAGTTACGAACACTTAGACTTTTTCTATCACTTAACATTTCCCCCTCTTTTTCGCTTTTAAGATCCAAAAAACGTGTACCTGTACACTTTTGGATAAACCCAACACACTCTAATTTTTCCACTTGAACATCATATGGATTCGCGCTCATCAGAAACGTCGCAAGGGGAAACACAGGTGCTCTAGCAGAGCTCATTTGATGCGTTTCAAGGAGTAGTTCCATTTAAAAAAACAAATAAAAATACTTCTAATTATCACACTTTCCTCATATCATATATCATTTTAAGCAGAAATATTTGAATTCTTAGAAAATATAAAAAGTGAAAATCGATAATTTTTTGAAAATTCAAATGCCGGAACTTCTTAATCTTGAAACGGGTACTATATATTTGGGTTCTCCTTCTAATCCTCTTGGGGAAATTATTTCTTAACTGTGACTTTAGTTTAAAAACCTCTTTCCAGGGATGACGAATTTATACAAATGTAATTACTATTTAAATCCTGATGTTGTGTATGTAAATTTATTGATTAATCATTGATTGTGAGTGAATAGCGACTGAGAGGGCACGCGTACTGAAATTAATATTCTTCGTAGAATCCACCAATAGTTGTGGAAGTAAATATCATTGAAGCTAACCGAGCTATCGGGGTCCGAGAAGGATCGTCACAAGGAGCTCCGACTGAAGCTACGTGATTTTCAGTAATCTTATATATCCGATTAATTGTAAGATTTCAGATTGCTCCCTGTGTTAAGTTACAATGTTGGGTGTTATTGTGAAGTGTTAGAGATAAAATAAAAGTAGTTATTTTTTAAATTATGTCTGCTTCTTTCCCGGTCTCTATATTGCATACGTGACCTTCGAGTCGTGACAACCTGACTGAGAATCCTGCTTAAGATATTCAGGGTTTTTTTTAAAGTAATTAAAATAAAAAAAATAGGTAAGATAAAATGCAAACTCTGTACATAAAGATTTCCAAATGGTTGGTCTGAAATAGAAAAATATTGGAGCATAATTAAAAAAGAAATAGATAAGCCAAACCGAGAAATATTATTTATAACCACGTTATCAAATAAGCCTATTTTTCATTTATTTTATTTTAATAAACAATTAGTAAATTAAAATTCATGTTTGAAAAATCACGAAATTTTAATAATTACGAGGAAGTTAACGATTTATTTTAATAACCATGAATGATTCACAATCATGAGTAAGTACGAAAAATCATGCAGATGTTTATTACGAGTAAATCATATATATGAAAATATAACTCTAAAATATATCAAGACAATGTCCTAAAACAGGTGTGTCCAACACGCGGTCCGCGGGCCACATATGGCCCGCCAGTACGTAAGTACGACTCTCGCCGACTCTTTTTAAAAATTTCTTAAATATCAGGTTTTTAAAGTTTTTTTTTTTTGAAATTTATTTAGGGGGAAATTTATATATATATATATATATATATTATATATATATATATATATATATATTATAATATTATATATATATATATATATATATATAATATATATATATATATTTTATATATATATATAAATCTATTTTGCTTTAACTTCCTTGTTTTAAAATAAACCCTTTTTGATAGAAACGACCTTTAATTAAAATAGTTTATATGTTATCAAACAATTACGTTGGGTTTTTTACTAATAAATTACTTTTTATAGATTCGAATTGCATTATGCATATCTTATTTTGGATGGTACATGATTCTCTGTGTTTGTGACTTTCATTTCTCCTCCTCCTTTTTTGTTGGGGTGCCCAAAATTAAGAACGTCAGAGATGTTTTTTAAAGTTTAAAAATTATATCAGGACGGTTAAGATAAAAGGCAATGTATCAATCGCTTAAGAATGACACACAATCATTTCAAATTTAGTACAAGATCATTCAAAATGAACTTTCCCTATTTTCAAGAAAATGGCAACTGTAATATTTTAAACATTATTTGATAATTTTGGTTATATGTCTTAAAGAAAATAATGAAAACAATAATAAACAATTATTTTGTTTGTTTCACTCCCAAAAAATGTTTTTCTGTTTCAAATCTGATATAAATTTCATATTTGTATTGTGCCCGAGATTATAATGTTTTTTCCGAAGTGGAACAAGGTCATTTGGTTGGAATTTTCCTAAAACATAAAAACCTCATCAGTTTTGTTGGATTCATCCCCCCACACACACACACACACACACACACACACACACACACACACACACACACACACACCCCAAACACACACACACACACACACCAAACATATAACAAATTCATATTACCACCAGATAAAATTTTTCCGAAGTGACCACAACACACACACTCCACACACAACATAAACACATGGATTTTTATACACACACACACACACACACACACACACTTTTTTTTCGTATTGTCAAACTTTCATTATAAACGTTCATAATTTATATTTAATACTTTGAGTTCCTCCAATTGTTTCTTATAGATTCATCAGCAAATATGGAAAAAGGTGGAATTACGTCGACAATTTTTTAATGTGGGAAAAAAGAAACCTTTCATCAATAATAATAGCACCGTCATGTCACCTCATGCTGACCATCGAAGTTATCAAAAAGCTGATAGTGTATATATTTGATATCTTATAGAGGGCTAAATGGAATAAGTTTATGTTCTTAAATGGCATGGAACAGATTTTAGTACAAGGAGCTTAAAAATAGGTATGTGTTATAAGTTAAAATTTTTTTATTTGATAAATAATTTAAAGTATTTGCTTATATTTTCATACCTTAAATTTATACAAATGTGGCAAAACTTTCAAAATTCTGCCAAAACTTGGTTTTATTTAGAATAAACACAGAAGTGCATAAAACAAATGGAAAATATTTAAATGCTCAATTTTTACACCATAAAAATGAATCTTCCTAAATGATCAAATGTAAAAAAAAAAAAAGCTATTACTTTTTGGATCAATCCAACAATCAAAACAAAAAAGAAAAAAAAGAAGATGGGTGTAAATATATTAAAAGCTTGCATTGTCTTGCATTTTTATCTAATATTTTCTGTATCTTCTCTGTTTTCATTTTATTAAATTTTATATTTGATATGAATTATTTCTTAAAAAAACGAATCCTATATTTATAAGTTTTTTAAAAATTTTTTGATTATGTTCAATAAACTTATCCATTATAGTATAATAGTTTAATTTTCTTTTAGCTATCAATGTTATCAGTTTATACAACAGTACGCTTCCAAGTATACGTAAACCTGAGTTCCCCAGACAAGATTTCGTAAATTTTGACAGATTAATACTGCAGGAAATATCTCTATGCCTTAAAGAAATCCATATACTGTGCTCTGTTTCCTCGTAAAAACTACACCTTGCTCTTTTTATTTGAATAAAACTGCATGAGCAGGGGAAGGAGAAATTAGTTTTAATTTTATTGTTATAATAAAGCTTTATGACAATTCTAAATTTATGTAATTAGGAAAAAATTACGGTATATTTATAAATTAAAATAAGACGCTATTGTGCCACATGCACACACAACTAACTAACACATTCTAATTCTACAATTATTTTTTTATTAAACGTAATTTCGTAAAAATCAAATGAATTTTAACAAACTTGATATCGAATAGTTTTATTATACAGGTAGAGCTAATTAAAAAAAGGAAGATCCAGAATTATATTCGCTTGATAATATGAAATAACATTACTCCCTCATATTGAATTATTTTTTTGCTATTCATAATTTTAAGTTTTATGATTCTATGCTATGTAAATAATATCTATCCGTACTTCTATATATTATATTTTATTAATATGTATATCCTTACATGTTATTTTTTACTTGAAACAATATCTTTCTTCAGTTCAATGATTGAAACAATTAAAAATATTGCTCCCCAAAAAGGCTAATTTTTATCAAAAAATCGGAGAGTTATATATTTAAATAAAGTAAAATGTTTTTGTATTTTGTGTTATGTATTTTGTGTTATGTTTTGTATTTTGTATTTGTATTATGTCTGTATTTTGTTTTATCTTTCTTTCTACGATTTTAGAAGAGTTTTTTTACATTATTAGGACATATATAAAAAACACCGAAGAAATGTGAGTAATTTAAATGAAAAAAAATAAATAAGTCAAGCACGAAACTTAGTATTCAATAAATTTTAATTTAGTATAAAATTCCAAATTTTAATTTAATATAAAAATCCTAAATTGTGTTAACGTTGCCTCACCAAATAAAAATTCTAAGACAGATATAAAGTCATTAAGAGATCCGAGTAAAAATATTTATCAAAGTTTAATAGAAAAGGTTAAAATTCAAATTTGCGTAGCTAAATTTAAAAAAAAAATTCATGATTTCAATGCAAAATTCTAAAAATAAAGTAACTAATAAGATAACAAGATACACATGGTAATTAACCCGTTTAAATGGTCCGATTAAATTGAAACGATTGCAATATACTTTAATTTGTTGATTTTTAAAAGCTGATATTTCTAATTTTTGAAATTTGGTAAATAATTGATGAATTAATGATGTATGTATATTAATTATGTAATTATTGCATGTATGTAATTACTAATGATGTATGTATGCATATTTATGTAATGTATATATATTACTAAAATATTTTAGTCATGTATTGAAAAAAATTTTGTTACACATACAAAACAATATGAAAGGAAATACTTAATTTGAGCAATGAGCGATGCATGGTGATTAACCAATTAAATTTAATTCCCAATCCTAACTTTAAAATAATTAAGATACACAATTATTATCCATTAGAGTGTTTTTGCAAGAATATCAACTGTTATAGGATGAAGGTTAAAAGAGGAAAAGTAGGGCTGAGGCTGAAGCAATCAAAGAGTGAATGATTATTTATGAACGCAGCACTTCGAAACAACACAAGGGCTACATGCAACTGACCTCGAAATTTTGAACCTTAGTGAAATAACGAGGATGTTATCCTTTTTCTCCAAGTTTTCATACGATGCCACCGTTAGGACTTAAGAGTCGCGACAGTCGTAACGAACTTGCTTCAGCTGCTCTGCACGACGAGTCTTTAGTTGGATCAGGACTCCAAACCATGACAGAATGTGACAGTGAGTGAGTATTAACGTCGCACTGTCCAGCTTGTCCGTCGGCTTGGAAATGGAACTCGTAATTTTGAACCATGGTCAAGTGACAAGGATGACACTTGAGCTGGGACCTCCTTCTCCAAGCTACCACACTACACCAACGAGAGGACGTTTGAGCTTTCGACAGATTTAACATGCATTGCTCCCCTACACGGTGGGTCTTTAGTGGTACTGGGCTCGAACTCATGACATGCCAGCTATAATTCAATACCTTGACCACTAGGCTACCACTGCCGCCGACAGACTGGACAGAAGTGAAGCTGGCACAAGCTCGCGACCATGAGCTTATCGGTTTCCGCAGCCGGCAATAAAATGAAAAAGTTTTGTAAATCATAAATAATATTAATGTTTGTCGGTTAATTTCTGTAAAGTAATAATTCTTAAGTAATGTCTTTAATATACCACTTAATTATTCTTTTTTCCCCATGGCATACTGCCTTCGTAAATCATTTTATAACATTTTAATTGTTGGGAAATTAGTAATAGATTAATAATATATTTTTACATTTGAAATGTCCATATACTGAAACTGAGAAATATATAGGCTGATTCATTTAAAACATCTGATTTTAATTTTTTTTCTTAACTTCCACGAGCTACATGGGCACGTGTCTTTCTGGCGATGCTGTTTCCGTTTTTTTCTTCTGAAAAAGTTTTTAAAGCAAAACACTCGAAATAACAGTACCATTGTCGCTTCATGGAATTCTAATAAATGGTTCACGCTTCATGGGTCGTTTACATAGAATAATAATAAATTTATGGCAACGCTAACATCACTTTAAACACGTGAATTTTACATCTGAACGGCAGTTACCTTTGTCATTAGAACGCAAGGTGCTTTTTGCAGATATCTTTTTACATATTCGAGAAATGGGTATCCGAAAAGCCGGTTACACATGGCGCATTTTTCAGTCCCGGGGAATTTAACGCCCACCGCTTGGGAAAAATATCTACTTTTTCCCCACATATTAAAACGAAAACAAATTCTTATTAATTTTGGGAGTGGGGAAGAACCCCAACCCCGGACATTGCATGTGTGAAAAATTTAAACTTTTTTAATTAGAAATTTTTTTTTTATTTTCAAGATACCCTTTAATTTTTAAATATTAAAAATGTAAAGCGGAAAAAAACCTTAACCCGAACTAATAGTAATAATAGGGGTTTTAACTCTAAAAAGGGTTTCAATAAAGGTTGGTAGTTATGGGTTCAAAATCCTTTTGAAATGGGGGAAATCCCCAAAGATTTTTTTTTCCCCCTTTTTAAAAGAATGCTGGAAAAAATTTAACCCCTCTAGAATAGGGATGGCAAGGGGCCCCCAGGGGCCCGCGCCCAAAAATATTTTGGGCACTACCGGTAAAAAAGTTTGTAAAGTTCAAAATAAAAAGTTTACTTAAAAAGATTACGAAAAAACCCGGGGTGATGGTCATGGGGCGCAACTCGTTTGTTATTGTTTTTCCTTAATTACTTTGGGACTACAATTCTGTGATGAAAAGTTTGTCTCCCCATAGCGTGGGTTTTGTTGCCCCTGTATTTTTAAAGTTTTTTTAAATATTTATTTTACGTTTTTTTAAACTTTTTTATTTAACAAGGTTAAATTTAATGGAAAAAAAAAAAATGTAAGAAAGAAAATTAGAAAAAATTTCCCAAACTTGGTGGACCGACAGCATAATTAGTAAATGCTATAGAACGGTTTTTGTGTTATTTTTCTGTTAACAAGGGTTTGGGGAAAGGATATTATCTTTAAAATGGCATTTTTGAAACAAATCCCCAAATCCTTTCGGTCAAAAAAGTGAACCCCAGCAAAATAATTAAATTGGGTTAAAAAAATCGTTCGGCAAAAATGACTCCCAATTCGGCCTGCATTCTGCTAAATTTCTGCTGCATCTTACCAGGGGGGACTTTAAACCCCATATCAGCCCTATCAATGATACGAAGCCCCCCAAAAAGCGTAAGCCGGGATTAAAGGGGCCCCAAAAAAAGCCCCAATGAATTTTTTATACAGGACCCACAAAAAGAAAACTAGCTAACCGCCAAAAAGCATCCCCCCCCCAAAACCCAATATAAGTTGTTTTTGTCACCTAATGAGCAACGAGAAGTCACACTAATGTACTTTAATTTGAATTACACGTATAACTAAAAATTTACATATAAAAGGGAAAATGTATTTTTTGTAGTAAATAAAAGAGTTTTAAGTTGTTCGTATTTTTTTTTTTTTTTTTTCCCCCAAAAATCACAAAGTTAAAAAATTTTTTGACGGCAGTCTATACCTCATTAAACATTTCTTAAGAAGAAATGGGCCCTTGACCCATAGGGTTTCCCCCCCTGCCCTAGAAGAATCCCCGGCCCCAAAGAAAACTTTCTATCCCCAAAGATAAAATTTATTATGATTAAAAAGGGGAAAAAATTTTTTATAAATTTTTCATTAAATTTTAACTGAATACTCGAAAACTTATGTTACTCCCCGATGGAAAGATTTTCCAAAATTTGGAAAAATAAAACTCAAGTAATGGGAAAATGATGTTATTTTTACAATTTGTAGTGAATTCAGAGATTTTCCCCCTTTTCCAAAAAAGACGAACTTTGAAATAAAAAGGGTGTTTAGTAAAACCTTTTCTCCGTCCAAAAAATTTTTTTTTTGTGTTTCTTTTTATAATACAGTCCCGAACCTCAAATATAACGAACTTTTTATAAGGGGTTTTTCTTATAGCCCGGTTTTTCCCGGAACCTTTCATTTCCCACTTCTAAAAAACCCCTCTACCGAAGGGGCCCTTTTTTTTATATAACGAACTTTTTTTTTTTTGTGATTCAATTTTTTTTCTCCCTATTTTAAAAATTTTTTGAACATTTCAAGTTATTTCTTTTTCCCCTTTTTAAAACCGAAGGTTTATGGGGGTTTATTTTAAATTCTTGAATTTTTTTTTAATTCCCCAATTTGCCAGGAATAATTTTTTTTTTTCTCCAAAAAATTGAACCAAATCCCCTTTGGGGGAGCAGAAAAACCCAAAATTTTTCAAATTATTGGGTTTTCCCCCGTGGTTCAAATTATAAAAAATTTTGTTAATATTACCCTTTATTTTTTTTAAAAAAAGGGCCCAAAAAATTTCTTTTTTTTTTAAATAAAAATTAAATTTTTTAATTAAAAACAGTGAAAAATTCTTCCCAAAAATTTTTCCCTTTTGTTTTTTGGGTTTTTTTCTTTTTTTTAAAGGGTAAGATATATAATAAACATATATTAATTTATAAAAAAGTAATAATTACATATAATAATTACTTTTTTAATATATAGTGTTTATGAGTTTAAAATTGGTTTTATGTGGTTTATATATAAAGTATACTAAAAGATGAACCTGTATATAATGAATTTTCCATATAACGAACTTTTTTCCGGGATTTAGCGATTTCGTTATAAAGAGGTCCAATTGTATTTCTATATAAAGTGGTTCTTTTTTTCTTTCACTTTGGGATCTATCTTTTGTACCTTTCGTATGATAATCTGCACAGCTGGGGTTCAGGGAGGCTAATGATCCTTCGGACAGAAGTGTTGATGCAGTTAAATCTGTCGAGGCTCCAAATTCTCATAATAGTGTGATGCTAAAGTTTGGAGAGTAGGGTTCCAGATCGGGTCTAATTAACTTTAATGCAATGTTATAAAGAATCAATTGATTTTTCACATGATTAGTAATTTACGCGTTGTAATGCCTTTCACACTTGTTCTTTCAATCTCATAATTTTGAGAGCTTATTGTGTATTTTATATTTTATAATATTTTAGGGAATGCGAATTTTTTATATTGAAAAAGCTTACATGCAATGAATTTAAAACAAAATGGAAACGGTTTAATGAAAGGAAAGTAAACTAGGTACTTGCGCATTATAGCTTTGACCAGTTTCGCCACATGAAATGACATAAGCAATCCAAAAAAATGTTACTACATGCTGTTATCGTTATTAATACTTTGTTCAAAAGTGTGCAGGAGCATTTCCACTATTGGCTATATATCGCGGCATTTGGCGAGATCTTTTGATTTGACAAAATTGGTCGACGGTATAATACATCATTACCGAAAATTATTACTAATATATTGTTAAATGTCATTTAAATTTTTTTAAAAAATAGGTCAATACGATACTAAATGTGTAAATAAGAAACAATCGTGATTTTAATGTTTAGTATAAGACTGTTCATAAAAATACAATTTGTTATGATAAACTGTAAACAGGAAATTTATGCACTATTTATGCTGTTAATATGAAATTTAAGTTCTCTAAATTTGAAAGCTTTGTTGGGTGTCGTGGCTAAACCTCTGAATAGACGAAATCTTTGAAACAAGAAAATTCTTCTTGTATTCAATTTGCACACAAAGCTAAAAGAAAAGCCATATCGTACAATAGAAAATTCAACATAAAATTGACTGTGTGAATTGATTTTGAATTGACTTGTATTTTCAACGACATATATTTGAATCTCAAACGCGACCCTCGTTAGGTATCCATATAAAAAAAACACTTTGGGGAGATTTTAAGAGATCTCAGAATCTATATAATCACTAATATTTCACAATTATTCAATATTCCACTCACTCTTTTCAAGTATATTTAATTTCGAGTTCTTTTTGAATAAAAAAGCACAATATTTCTATTTAAGATATTGTAAGAAAAGTGAAGAAATTCGTTTTTGTATCGAATATTCAGCTACTCGAGGGCTTTTGGTGACGGGCCTCGTAATTTTGAGCCATGGTGAAGGGACGAGGGGGACACCTAAGCTGGCTTTCCCACCACATCAACGGAGGGCGTTTGAGCCCCGACATATTTAAAGTACATTGCTCCCCTACACGGCTGATCTTCAGCGGTACTAGGCTCGAACTCATGACACACCATACAAGAGTCCATTACCTTGATCACTAGGCTACCTCGTCTTCTTTATATCGGTGTATACATTGAAAAAAAATTTTTGTAAAGGAAAGTGATTGCTATTAATTGTCCTTAGTATGTAATTTAGCATGAAAATTGTTGATTTACTACGTAAAATAGCTTTCGAATAAATTATTGATGTAGTATATACGGCGAAATTATTTACTGTAACGTAAAGGTTTTCTTATGTAGATATCAATGAATACAAAGATTCTTAGTGCCTTTTTAGAAAGTTCTTGTTTAATTAGAGTATAAAAATTAGTACTAAAATACGAATTTAAAAAAGAACCTGACATTTATTTTTAAAAAATTTTATAGCTTAAGAATTATCGTATTTTAATATTGCTAATTGTAGACATTGAGTGAAAAATTGAGTTTGGGATTTGAAGATGTAAATTTGTTAATTTTTACAAAAAATATAATTTAAAAACTTATAGAGGTCAATTTTTGTGAAGGAGTGCAAGTAATGATCAACATTCTTTATGAGAACTTTTATATTTTGTTAAAAATACTTGGAGTGAGTGAGTGAGTATTAACGTCGCACTGTTCAGCTACACGAGGGCTTTTGGCAACAGACCAAGTAATTTTGAACCATGGTTAAGTGACGTGGACGACACCTGAGCTGGCACCCCCTCTCCTAACTACCACACCACACCAACGGGAGGACGTTTCAGCTCTCGACAGATTTAACGTGCATCGCTGCCCTACACGGCAGGTCTTTAGTGGTACAGGTCTCGAACTCATGACATACCTGCCCTGATCCGATACCTTAACCACTGGGCTACCGCAGCCCTAAAAATACCTGGAAAAATGTAACAAAAAATATTGCAAAATTGCTATTTATTCAGAAATTTTTAAAATAAATATAAGTCATTCCAAAAAGAATAAATAAATTCATATTATTAAGTTAAATTAATGATAATATGACAACTAAAAAATTAATGCAAGCGTTTCGACCAATATATTCTGAGGAGCATTCACGACATTCTTCTCCCCAGGAATATCTATGGAAACACTTCAAACAATAAAATCAATATGGTAATAATTTCCCAACAGCGAATATTTTCAAATGTTTGTTATAATTGTGTAAATTGAAATTTCCTTGTCTTTCAATAAATGCACAATATAATTCCCAACTAATAGGGGACCTTGTCAAAATTTTGAATACACTACGACCTGTCACTTTTGAAATTAATGAAATTAGGTCTTTTTTTTTTTTTTTTGCTTTTAATACTATATTACTACTTAAAAAAGGTCCCAAACCCCAATATAAATTTAAAAATTTTAAAAACCGGTTTTCTTGAGTTTGATATTGTACTGAAAGAAAGCGAGAGAGAAGAGTAAGAAAGAGAGAGAGAGGAAGAATGAAAGAGAAAGAGAGAGGAAGAATGAAAGAGAAAGAGAGATATAAGGAAAGAAAAGGATATGCGCTGAATGCTGCGGGCCCTTTTGCCCAAAATTAATTTCCTTTTAATTTAACCAGGATCATTAATCATCAGTCGTTTCTGGAATAGGCAAATACCTCTCATTGCAGCGTATACATCGAAATATCCGATTACAGAGATTTCCAAACAGAGAAGTGCTTATCCTGAAAGGCATGGATTAATGCAAAGGGAGATGTGAAAGATTTAACTGAAATGTACATAACATAGCACCAAAAACTTAAAAAATAAAAATATAAAAAAAACCCAATAGAAAAATATTAAACTTGACCCAAAGCTTCCATACTTTTTTTTTGAAAAACCCGTTTTTGGAATTTGAGTGACGCTACTTGAAAAGCGCTAAATTTAGGCAATTTATGAAGGGAAATATAGTAACACAAATTTTGGAGCGTACTACCATAACGGCCCATTTTCAAGCTACTGAATCTATACACAAAAAACCAAAAAATGATTGTAAAAATGGAAAAAAAAACCGAAAAGGGAAAAAACCTGAAGAATAAAAAAGAGGGGAAATAAAAGGTGAACCCCTTTTTTTTGCAAAAAAAGCTTGATGAAAAGACTACCGGGGCCAAATAACTATTCGAAACTAACTGCATCATCGTGGATTGATTTTTAAGCCGGGCCGGGTTAATTTAAATGTTCTGTCCACAGATGGAAAAGGGTTTACCCCTTAAAAAAGGGGGGCCGGTTTCTTTTCCCAAACCCATCAATTTGTTTTGTGTACCCCAAAACGACCCAGAGATTTACAATTTAGATAAAAAAATTCATTTGGAAAATCCTTTTTTCTTTGAGAAAAGGGGGGATATCTATCAATGGTTGTTCTAATTTTATAAAGCATGAAAAATATATTTGTTTAACCCCCAAAAAAAAAACCCCGATCCTTGGGTATTTTCATTGGCTGGGGGCCCGGAATTTTTCCTCTTAATATTACGGGTCCCCATTGTTTTTTTTGCGTTTTGGCTGGGGAGTTTTTTTATAAAAAATCCTTCAAAAAGGGAGGTGGTATTTTTTTCCATGGGGCTTTTTTTGGGAGCACGGATGAAAAAGGTATTTTTGGGGAAAAAACCACTGGTCGATTATTATCTCCTGTAACTAAAAAGCGCTTAAAATTTTTCCAAAAAAGTCACAAATTTCCACAGTCCTTACCAAAATCCCCACTTTCCCAACTGCCCTTTAAAAATGGAAACGATTTTTTTCAATCGGGGTTAAACCCATACGATAAACTAAAACAATTTTCAGATGAACTTTGTTTTTTTTTGTGGTTTTTCATTTTATTGTTTCACACTGGGGCATCTTTTGTTCACCCAATGAAAAATGTTTTTTTTATATATTTAAAAAAATGTTATTTTAAGAAGCAATTCTGCCATCAGTTTTGGGGCTCTCAAATTTTTTTCCCACCCAATACAATCAAAATCATTTAAAATTTTGGGGCACAAAATTTCATGTTTAAAGGGGTGTGTGTGTGTGGGGAAAGGAGTCGTAAAAGCCCCCATACGTGGAGTTGACAACCCCGATGGGGGGAAAAAGAGATGTTATTAAACCATGAAAAAGAAAAAATTTTTAATTTACCCATTTTACCAATCTTTTTTTCCTTTATTTCCCTTATTTTACCCCGGGAATTTTCTTTTACATTTATCAATCAACAATGTTTTTTTCATCCCAAGTTTTTTATTCAAAGAAATAAAAATTATTTAATTGCTCAGAGCCGTAGCGCTGATTAAATTATTATTCTTTTCATATGAACCGAAAAATTTTTTTATTTTAGTATTTTAAAAAATGAAAATTTCTCGGCAACAAACCTTTGAAAGTTAAATCAAATTTTTATTCTGTCTTTTTAATTTAATCATTTGGTCTGAAAAGGAAAATTGAACAACCTGTTAAAACAAGAACTTATTCAATATGTCAGAAAAAAAAAAGTGTGAGGGGAATGGAAACTTTAGAGAAACTTTTAAAAAAAAAATGATTCATCTTGAATAAATATACATTTTTTTTTTTTGAAAAAGCATTCCTTTTTTTTTTTTTTATTAGTATTCTGCGAAAAAAAAAAGTTTAGTGATTGAAAATAAAATGTTGTTTGAATTGTCAATGGGGAATATCTTTACTTTTTTTTTTTAGGGTATACTTTTATATGATAATTTATTTATTTTTAAACATTTTTTTCCAACCAGACAAGATACAAGTGAATTGCTTGTAAAATTGTGATATCTGTTGCTATCTTTTTTTTTAGCTTATAATATAAACTAATGCTTCAGAAAGGGTATGAAATTTAATTGAAAAAAACCAGGTAATATAAAAAAAAAATTCGCTTACGCACCCCTTTTAAATACCAAAAAATAAGTTTCAAAATTTTTGGGTCCCGGCGTCATCCCCCATATAAAAAATGATAGATTTAAAAAAAAAAAGGCATTGTGAAACAATTAGATAAAAATACCTGTTTTTTTAAAGGGGAAATGACATTTTTATGAACTTTCATTATTATAGATAAAATTTCCGTCATTTTCCCCGTCTTCCGTTATATTTTTTGGGCACATCATCGTTTTTTGTTTCATCTTCACCCTGCCATTTTACCTGATCTATTAATAAGTAACCCCTTCCTTCCATCTAGTTTTTAGATGTACTACTTTTTAAAAATGATTTTTGGAATTATGTCGGGTTTTATTTCTTTTCTATGTTTTTTATTATTTACTCCACACACTATTTTTTTTTGGGCCTGGCAGGGACAATTTGGCCTCCCCTTATATTTTTTTTTTCAACTTTTCTTTTAAAATTTTTACTTTTTTTTTAAAGGGTTTTTTAGTTCTAGAAGTATATTTAAAAAAGCCTGTTATAACATATAAATAAAATGACTTAACCAAGAAAAAGAGCATTATATACGTTCATTTTTTTTTAAAAATAGGGATGCCGTAAAACGGCGAAATTTTAAAAAATTAAAAAAATGCTTTGAAAATATAGGGCGTGTTATACCCCGGGAATATGAAACCAGTTTCTTGAATAACTAATTTTTGGGCCCCAGAAAATTCGAGTTCAAAAATTTAAAAAATCACAATGAAATATTTTGAGTACACAAAATTTGTTCTTAAAAAAATTTGTAAATTTTAAATATTTCAAAAATTTATTGAAATTTTTTTTTTTAAAAAATCAGTTAGAATAAAAATTGGATCTTCATTTTTTTTATTTTGTCGAAGAATGTTTAGCATAAATCAAGGAGGCTTAAAATTTTGGTAATTTCGTTAATTCTCCTAATTTTTATGCAAATGTTTGGTTTTAAGGCCCCCAAAAAACCCATTAAATTAGAAACCCGGGTTTTTCCCTTTTTGGGGTTATATAGTTAAGAGCAGAAAAAATGGTTTAAAAGAATGTTTTGCATACTGACAATTGTTTTTTTAAAAAAGTTGGGAATTTAAATAACCCCCTTAATTTAACACTGATGCAAAAAATAAAAAAATTTTTTTAATTTCTATGTACTTAATAAAATCATAGGGGGTTTTTCATTGAAAAAAAAATTTGAAAAAAAAAGGGGAATATCCATTTTACCCCAAAAAAAACCAAAAACCCCAAAAATAAAAAAAACTGAAAGGGTAACATAAATGTGAGATCCCAAATTAAACGAAGGTAGAAATAAAAAATTTAGAGATTAAAGTGATGAATCAAATTTTTTAATTTGTTTTTCTCGACAAATTTAAAACCAAAATTAAAGTATTATCATGACAATAAATCAGCCCGGCGAAGGCATGGATTCCCAAAAAAAAAGGGGCTTAGGCTCCTTAAAATCTTTACAAACATTCTTATCGTAAGATTCAGGTTTAAAATGACGTTATCTTAAAGATTTTACATTCTAAATTTTTCTTTTTCTTTTTTTCGAAAAAAAAATTTAAAATTTTTCCCAAAACAAAAAAGGTATTTTACATGAGCACGGGGTGTTTTTTTAAAGGGACCATAAAAAAAAGGGGGCTGTGGGATCTTGTAAACTGATTAAAATTTTTATTTACAATCAAAATATATAAAATACATTGTTATTGAAAAACAATTGTAAAATTTTTTTTATTATTGCAATACCCGAAGTTGCGTAATAGGTAGAAAGCGGGAAAAAATGTTTTCCCCAAGAAATTTTAAAAAAAAAAATTTAAAAGTCAATTTCTACTTTGAATGAATGAATAGAAAGTTTTTTAACAAAAAAATTTTGGGAACAAGATTTAAAATATATAAAAAATAATATATATAGGGAGAAAAATTTGATCTAATTGTAGGAATTAAAAAAAAATTTGTTTTTTGTCTCCCATTGTTGTAACAATGCACCCCCGGTTTTGGCCCAAAATTGGGTTGAAAAATTGGTTTTCTTTAACCCTTTTTTTCATTGTTTTAACAGTTCATTGTTACAACAACGGGGGAACGAATCTGGTCGGCGTCGAAAACCTTTAAATTTAAATTTAAATAAATTTTTAATTTTAAGGGAATTTTAATATTTAAAAAAATTATTGATTCAATTCGTTTAAAAAAAAAATTTAAAAACCTTATAAAAAAAATATTTTATTAATGGTCGAAAAAAAAAGATAAATATATATAATATATAAAAAATATAAAAAAAAGGGGGAGCAATATGGGAATTTAAAAAAAGCAAATTTTTTGAAAAATTTTTTTTTAATTTAATTTAAAAATTTTTACTTTTTAACCTCGGGGAAATTTTTTAGGAAAATTTCCCCCTTTAAAAAGGGAAAAAAGTTTTGTTTCTTGAGTTCAGTCAAATGAAACCTAGGTAGTCCTATCAAAAAAAATGTTTGTTTAAGCCCTTTTACATATGAAATATTTTCTTACGTTTTTTATTTAAAATATGGAAAATCCCCGTTAAATTCATTAATACATAGAACAAAGGGAAAGAAAAGTTGTTTTCTTATTAAAGTAAGTTTAAATTGAACATTTCCAACTAAACCCCAGAGTATAAAAATCAGGATTTTTTTAACAACGGGGTTAAATCAAGGAATTAAAAAAATTTAAGTCCATGAAAAAACGGCTTTAAAGGGGAAATTTTAAAAAATAACTATATTTTTTCCCTTTTTATTCAATATAACGGGGTCACCGTAAAAAACCCCTTGAAGGAAGCATAAAAAACATAAAATTTTACAAAAAAGATTAAAGGGAGGTGAGATATGCAATGATTAGAATTTCAGCGCAGACCCACCCGCGCCGTGGCCCCCTTAAAGGCTATTTGGCCCCGGTTTTTTTACGTTTTTGCCCGGCAATTATGTTTTTTTTGGTTTTTTAAAAAAATGATCAGTTATGTCTCGGAAAAAGGATAAACTTTTGATCCAGCCCAAAGCCCAACCAGGGGGAAGGATAGTGGCCACCGAGATTGTGGTTATTCTTTTGGAAAAACCATGGTGTTTTGGGCCCCAAACAAAAAACCCGAAACCCGGGTAGTAAACCGGATGCGGGGAGGGCGAGGGCCCCGGCGTAGTCGTCGCATCACCCCAGTGCACCACAAAAAGGAGGACGGGAAAAATTTATTCCCAATGGCGGTAAACGGATCGCTCAAGTCACATCACGAACCATAGCACGGTACTTGGAGTCTGCAACGCATCACCAGTACCCCTTACCTTTTCCCGGCTTTTACAGCGGGCCGTCCCCCCGGAGTCCATTCCCGGGTTACCCCTTTGACGCAGAACCACAGACATTTTGCCCCCAAAAGGGTGCGATGAAAAAGTGGGGGCGGGAAATTTAAAGAAATTTCCACGAAAGCCCCGCATCTGTTTTAAAACACCAGATGGTTTCCCCGGGGGAACACCGGGGAGGGGAGTTGGATGTTTTGGGCACCACCACACTTCCTGCAGGGGGAATTATGGAAATGGGGCGGTTTTGGGATATCACCCCGCCCCCCTTTCCTGTACGCATTCCCCGGTACTTTAAACAGCCACCCTTTCCATCCTTATTTTTTTGGGCCGTTTCCTTCCTTCGGGGGCTTGGCCAAATTTTTAACCGGGAATAATGCGCAAACCATATGTGGCAAGCATTTTAAAGATTTTTAAACCCAATCACCAGTTTTGAATTTTTCCCGGGGCCGGCTCGCCTCGGGATCTTTCCCCCGATAAAAACTTATGGCCCCAGGGTTTTGCTCAACAAGACCCGGGATATCCCCCCAGCTGCCACATCAGATTAAACGGCAATGGGGAAAGCTGCGGCCCCCCGAAAGCACCCCAAGGGGGGTTTTCTTTAAATTTTTCCGGGGGCGTGTGGCGGCAGTGATCCCCAAACAATGGCGGTTACTCTGGCTTTGATTCTGGCAGGAACCACACTTCGGGGAAAGCCTAAATTTAATCATTTGATACTTTCAAACATGTTACCCTATAAAATAAATTTTGTTTGCTATTCTTTGTCTTTTTCTTGGTTTTCATTTATGGTGGCCAGCAGTGTAAAAAAAAAGGGCGGTGGCATTTTAAAACTATTTTTTGACTAGAGGGGAAAAAAATTTTTAAATTTAAATCTTATTTTTAAAGTATGAAAAACAGCAACACTTAACATTTTAGCAAACATTATATATAAAACTCAAGGCACATAAGGTGTCCAGAAAAATTGGGTTTGGCCCAAACAAATTTATGTTCAACATTTGGGGCTTTACCCCAATATCTTATGGTTCTAACAACGTTTAACATTTTAGGGTTTTATTGAACCCTATCAATATTTTTTAAAAAAAAATCTTCCCCTTTTTGTTTAAAAAAGATTTAATAGGGTTTCTTCATTAATGTTACGGGAATTAGATTTTTTTCCCAACACTTTACTACCTTATAGTAAAGGAAGTATATTTGATGTTTTTTATTTATTTTTTGTTGAAATAAATTTTTTTTTTCGTATGAAATTTTCGATTTTCCCCTTTTAAAAGTTACCAAATATATTTTTCCCCCTTTTACTTTTTAAAAATCAAATAATCGCATTTTTACAAAAATCCCAAAATTTTAAAAAAATTTAATTAACGGAAAACCGTTAACTAATTTTTAACTTACAAAAAAAGGATATTTTTTAAAATTTGGAAAAAATGTGTTTTTCCTAGTCTTACTTTTGGAAAAAGGGCGGTTTTTAAAAAAGTTTTACGAAAGAAAGGGATGTTTCGCCATTTTTTTAATAAGAGCGGATTTTTCTTTAAAAAATTTTTTGTTTTATTGAGGGAGTACAAAAAAAAAGATAATACAATTTTTATCCTTCACCCCAATAAAACCAGGTTAAAAAAATCTTATTCAACAATATCGCTAACCAAATTTGTCATTTGTGTTGAATAAAACAATGAAAAAAATTAAAATTTTTTCTGTTTTTCTTTTTGGGTTTTTCTTTTTTTCAATTTTGCGTTTCTGAACCCACTGATAAATAAATAAGAATTTTTCAAAAAAATTAAACATCAAGCAAAAAAAGGTTAACAACAATATGCAGTTGTTATTAAAATTACATATTTTCCCTGCAAACCCAAAACCCTTTTGTAATTTTTAAAGATTTTTTCCGGGAATTTTTTTTAGTCATGGTATGAGTTATTGTTAAATATAGTAGTAATTTCAAAAAAAGTTTTTTAACCCAAAACCAAAGTATCGGGCCCCATTAAAAAATTTTTATTTAGAAAGTTAAATAAGTTTGTATAAAAAATTACTTCTTTTTTTTGAAATTTTTTGCTCACAAAACAAAACAAAACCACAGCAAAATGTTTTAAATTTTATGATTCCATCCCAGGGAACGTTTTTTAAGGATCTAACACCCGCACCCGGGTAACAGGTCAAAAACATATAGAGATCTGGCCTTTGAAAAAACGTATGGGGGGTATTGGCAGCGGGTCAGGGTATGAATAGAAAAGGACCCGGGAACAAAAGCGGGAGAGAGAGACTGGGCCGATTTAAATGCAATTTGAACCCCAAAAAATTTAAATTTATAACCCCCCATCCAAACTTTTAAATAGATCTAGAAATATCTTTTCTTTTAATTCTAAAAAACTTTTATTCTTTTCTGATTTTTTTTTTAATCTCGAAAATTTTTTTAGCCTTACTTTAAAGGGAACCTAACCCTTCAATGGGGTAGCAGCTCGGCCCAATAGAAGGGAAAAAAACTTTCCCACCTTCTGACCGGCCCCCCAAATGTAAAATTGACTAACTTTTTTCCGGACCGCCCCCCCTAAAGCTTCCTGATTGGAAAAGGAGATTTTTCCCCCCCAAATTTGGGAAAAAACGGCCCTTTCGGGGGCACATAAAAATAAACTAATTTTTTACATTAACAATATTCAAGTACCTTTTCCCCTTTAAAACAGGATCAGTGTTAGAGCTGCCCCCGTCGACCCCCCCGCCGCTGCCCCGGTTTCAGCATTTTTCGTTTCGTTTTCATGTCTTTTTTTTAAAATGCTTAAAACTTTTTGGGGCCCCGGCCTTCCCCCGCCTTTCCCCTCTTTCCCCCGTTGCGTCAGTTTGGTTTCGTTTCGGGGGAGCCCGTTTCCCCTTTCCAAACCCCTTTTGGGGGGGCGTTTTTTTAGATATCGGTTTTCTTTTTTTACCCTTTTCTGGGGTTCTGGGGATAAGCGATTTATTTCGCTTTTGGGAACCCCAAAAATCTAATTTTTGTTTTTTGGGTTTTCCCCTCACATGAGGCGGGAAAGACTTTTTTTTTAATTCCCCCATTATATTATTTTTTGGGTTTTTTACCCTTTTTTTTTATCTTATTTTTTTGATACTGCAACCCCCCACAACCCAAACATATTTTTCCTCCCATTTTTTTCCATAACCCTTTGGGAGCCAATAGAGGCGTCACCCACCCCTTTCATTCAACCAGCAGACGATTTTCCGTCCGCGGGGTTTTTTGCCCCATCGGATGCTCCAAGGCAGTCACCCAACCCTTCCCCTTTTTTTTCCCGTCCCACCAATCAGGAAGCTCCCCCCCTTTTCCCAAACCCAGGCCTTTCCCCTCACAAGGCCATAAAAACCTTTTGAAAGGGATGGGAAGCGGGTTCCCTTTTTCCCCAAAATGTTTAGGGTTTTGGTTGGTTGGTTAACCCCTCGGGGGAAAAATCAGCGGGGGGGAATCTTTCCGCCGGCCCCCCTCTGCCAAACCCGATTCTCCTAAAAATTTGCCACCAGCGTCGGGGTTTTGCTTTTGTAAATGACCTCAGTAGGCACAAAAACTTTTTTTCATTCATTTTTTTCCTATACTTTTTTTAAAAACACAGACATAACATCGCCCCAGCACCATCTTTTTTTTAAAATCTTATATTTTCTATTAATAATTGGGAATTCTGTAACCCTTTGAATTTTTTTTAACAAAACGGGAAAAATATAGATCAAAAGCCCCACCCAAGGACATGATAGGAGATTAAAATCTCATCAGAGATCATGTGCTCCCCCGGAAAAATCCCTGAGAAAATTAAACCCGGGCGATATAGGAAAGGGTGCAGTTTTAAACGAACAAACCGGGGTCGGGGGAAAATAGGGGTTATAAAAAAACGAAATTGAATCTTAATTTATTAATATATGTTTTTTTTCGGGGGTCCCCAGAAGATCAAAAAAATTTTTAAAAAATTGGCTAAAATAAAAGTGATTATTTTTCCTTTTTTAAAAATAAAACCCTTTTTCCCTTAAATTTTTTAAAAAAAAAAAAAGTTTAATATTATTCATTTATTTATTAACTGCTTTTTTTTTTCAAAATTAAAATAATTTTTTTTACCCGGTTAACAAATCTTCCCGATCTCGTCCGGGGTCTTTAGGGTGGGTTTTTTGTTTTGGGAAAAAATATTTTTTTAAAAAAATCTTTTCATGATTTTTCGAAAAAGGGTTTTTTTCTCCCTTTTTTGAAACCCCAAAACACATAAATTCTTTTGTTAAATTAAAACCGTTTATTCTCTTAGAAAAACCCCTTTCCCCAGGCCGTGTTTTTTTCAAAATAAATTTTTAAAAAAAAAACCCGTAAAAAAAGGGATTTCATAAATTCCATTTTTCCCTACCTTTCGTTCCAAAAAATTGGCTGGGAAACCCTATACCAAGTCTTTTTCTAATTTAACAGAAAGAAAAAGAGGGGAAAAAACCTGTCTCTTTTATAATTCTTTTGCATGACTGTTTTTTTGTTTACCCTCCCCCTTACCTTTCAAACCCCAAAATTTAAACAATCTTAATTTTATTTTTGCAGGGGGCTCTTACATTGGGTTTAAACCTTCTCCAATGGAGATTATTTCACCCGTTCTAAAAAAAAAAAATAAAAAGGGAAAAAACAATTTTTTTCTTATCTATTGAATACAAGTGGAAAAACCCCCGGATGTTTGAAGCATAAAGCAAACTGACTGGAATTTTCCCTAAATTTTGGAAATACTAAAAAAAATGCGATTTTTTAATAATAACAAAATAACGTTTTTCATTTTAAAAAATCGTCTGGTGAAAATCAAGGGTTTGTAAAATACAAGGAAAAAAAAATATATAGGCAAACAAATTTCCGTTTAAAAATAATTTCACCGGTGCAAGCACCGTTACCCTTTTTAAGCTGCATTTTTAATTTTTAGGGATTGCCGTAAATAATTTTTTACGAAGTACCTGTAATTAAAGGGGGAAAATTTTTTTGTTTGTCTTTTTTAGTTTTTTTTTATTTCTAAGCTCTGTAGAAAAAAATAATAAAATTTCTTTTTGGAAATATTTATAGCAGATTTTCCAAAATATGTAGGTCCCATTTTTTGCACCCCCTTTTTTTTTTTAAATCTCCCTTTCATAACCGGTTTTTTAACGAGCACCCGTAAAATTTGATTTTTTTTTGGGGTTAAAAACGCATTATACGCCGTTTTATTTGGGAAATTTTGCAAGGCTGCAAAAAAGCGCAAAATTTACATAGACGTTAATATTCCCAAAAAGGCCTTTTCCCAAAAAGGAAAATTTACGAAAAAAAAAATTTGAAAAATTGGAACCAAGAAACCCCTTTTTTAATAAAGGGACAAGCAAAGAAATTTTTTCCCCAAACTAAAAAGGGGGGTCCCATCATTTTTTACAATTTAAATACAAAAAAACCCAATTTCTCACTGGTCATGGAAAATTTTAAAAACTATTTTAAACAAAAATTTAATTTGGTTTCCCAAAATCTTTCCCCCGATTGTAATATTGGAGAAATTTTGGGGAAAAAATTCCTTCTGTGTTTTCCCAAATTCTCCAGAGAAAAAAAAAGATCCTAAGACTGGGTTTCCAAAGGGGCTTAATATAAAATTTGGCCCCCCGAATTTTCACCAATTCCCTTTTTTTACCAGAAATGCTTTCAAAAATTTCTTTTGAATTTAATTGAAAAAATTCGTATTACTTTTCCCCAATATTTTTTTATTTTTTTTTTCCCGAATGTGTGTTTATTTCTTTTAAAAACCTCGGGGTGATATTTGGGGGTCACGGAGATTTTTTATAATTGTTTTCAATAAAAAAAAAAGATGAATTCCTTTAAGGGGGGGATTTTAGGGGACAAACCCTTTTCGGGTCGAAATGGTTTTCAATTTTAAAAAAAGCCCCAAATTTTTTTAGATACATGAAGAATTTGTTCTTTGTTCAGCTTAAATTTTAAAATTTTTAAAAAGGGCCCGTCTTCCCGATGAAAAAACAATTCAAGGTAATTTTTAAAAATGTTTTAAAGAAAAAAGGAACAGAAAAACGTTTAAAACACTTGGGGGAAAACCCCCCAAAATACTGGAGCCATTAAGGAATTTAAAAGTTGAAATTTACTGAAAAATGATTGACATTTAAAACGGTACTTTTATACATATGTTAATTATAATAATTTGGGCGCAATAAATATTAATTAAAAGGGCAAGACTCTTTTGGGTTTACCCAAAAAAATTTTGGGGGTTATCATTTAAATTTTTTTCCCCCCCGGCCAAAAGGCCCCATTTTGTTATTTTAATTTTTATTTCAGAAACAAAAACTTTTTAAGTATTTGGTTAAAAACTTTTTTTCCCCTTTAATTTTTTTTGGAAAATTTTTAAAGTATGGAATTTTTTAAGATTTGAATAAAATAATAAAATTTTTAAAGGGGTTTCCAAAAATGCTATCACATTTCAAAAGAAAAAACAGGAAATCGAAACGTGGATCTAGATTAACGTTTCTCAAACTGGGGGGGCATTTGAATCCCAATTTTGTTGGGAGAGAGGGGGACGAGCATATTGGGAAAAAAGAAAAAAGGGTTTTTAAAAAATCCAATTTTTTGGGAAGGAAGCAAAAAAAATACGTTCCCCAAAAAAATTAAATACGCCTTTTGCACTGATGTAATATAAATGTATTACCGTATAAAAGTTTTTGATAATTAATTTATCAAAACTAAATAAAAAAAGGTTTAATTTCCACGAAATTTTTTCCCCCTGGCGTCAACCTTTAAAATTTTTTAAAATTTATAATTTTTATGGTTTTAATCGTTTTGTGGTTTTAGTGTCAAAGGTACAATTTTTTTTGCATTCAATAAATTGTTATTTGTCCCCCGGGGGAAAAGAACATTTTGAGAAAATTGAGCGAAGGGGGTTTAAAATTTTGGAAAACCATCTAATTGATTAATTCAAAATAATCACCGGAAAGGAAAAAATCAAAAAAAGTTATGTTTTTTTCCCGTTCCAACCCCATATTTAACATTTAACCCCTTTTTCAGGACACAAAATAATTTTTTTTTTGTGTAATTCAGTGAAAAACTCGAATAACAAAACTGAAACAATTTTTGCGATAATAAAAAAACAATAATATCCAAAACACATTTAAATCTTTTTTTGCCTTTTTTTCGGTGTTTTAAAAAAAACCACCCAAAATTGAAGTTAAAATTTGGGGTGGAAAAAGAATTGATGAGCGAACCAGTTAAGTAAAATGTTTTGTTTCTACCGTTTTAAAAAATATAAAATATATTTTTGCTATCCTTAAATTTTTTGGGAAAAAAATAGAAAAAAGGGGAAAAGAGTAGTTTGAATTTTTTCTGCCAAACGCTTCAGCAAAAAGAATTTACATTAAAAAAAATTACATATATAAAAATGGGTTTGGATATATAAAAAAAAAAAAACTTTTTAATAATTTATTTTTGCATAAAATTTATATTTATAGTTCGGATATATATTTAAACTAAACAACTTTTATTTTGAAGGGGAAAATTTTTTTTTGAAATTTCCTTTTAAATTTTAAAATTTTCCCTTTTTTGACTGGGCACTTTGCGCTAAAAGCATCGTCACAAAATAGAACTGATATTTTCTTAATTTTTAAAGGGGGCCCTTTCTTTTTTTATCATATCACGTGCATTATTCTTGAATTATTCTTTGTAAAAAAGAGGGGTATTTTAAAACCTTTCCCTTTTAAATTTAGCAAAGTTGAAAAACTGGGGTTTAAAAATTTTTTTTTGATATTCATTTTTTTTAAAGGGGTTTTTTTTATAGTATTTTTTTTTTTGCATATATATTGTTAAATTTTTCTTTCATTTAAAAAAGGAATCAGGAAGAAATTTTTTTTCCCCAAATTTTGTAAAAATCAAGATATCTAAATTTGATATATTTTGAATTTAATTTAATCCAAACCTCCAATATCAATTAATTGTATGGAAATTAAAAAAAGCTTCACGTAGTCCAAGGGAAAAACAATATCAATTGTGGCAACAAAAATTTTGATAAGTAATGAAAATTGTAGCATAGGGGGAATTTAAAATAAGTCAAGGGTTTGGGGGGAAAGTTGTGGGGTCAGGGAAAGGGGTTCGTCAGTTTTTTAAGTTTTAACAAAATTAACCCCAATTTAAAAAAGGGGACTTTTTAAACCTGGAAGCGGGTTTTCACCGGTTACACAGGATGTTTTAAACTTCAAGGTAAAAATCGTAACGTGTATTGTCATTTATTCAAATTATGCTTAAAAGGTTTTTGGGTCAAACTCTTTTTTTTTTTTGTTTTTTGGTGTGCGGGGAAAGCGCTTTTAAATACTAAGTTACCCTTTTAAAAGTTTATAAAAAATAAAAAAAGTTTTTTAAAAACTTTTTTTTTTTTATTTTTTTTTATAAATTTGAAGGGAAAAACTTATTTTGGGAATGATTACATATACACATCAAAAAGGGTGCTTTTTTTTCAAAAGGGATGTTGTATAATTTTTTAAATTTTTATTTATAAATATGCTTTGGGGGGTTTTTATAAATATTTGGGGAAAAATATCCATAAACCCGCTTAAGGATTCTTGGGGAAAAGAAAGAGCATGATTGATTATCCTTTTTAGATTTAAATTTTTTAAGTTTTTTCCCAAAAAAAAACAAATAAAAACTTTTTTAAACCCTATAAATTCCCCAAATTATATTAAATGGTTACATAAAAAACTTAAAATTAAAAAAAAATATTATTGTTTAAAAATATAATTTTTAATTTTTAAGGTTTCAAAGGGGATTAATGTCAATTTTTTAAAAAAATTTCCTTTAAAAATTCAAAACTTTCATTGTTGGAAAAAAAGGAAAAAGTTTTGAGAACATTTAATATAAAAATGGGGTAAAAAAATGTTCTTATATTCAGTTTTCTATTGTAAAGTTTTTGACCCAATTTAAAAAAGGGATGTATCCGGAATTTTTTTAAAGGGGAACTTGTTCTTTGTCTAATAACACAACTTTTTTTAAAAAATATATATACAACTATTATTATAAAAACAAAAAACTTTTCCCAAAACTTTTCGTACTCCCAAAAAAAATTCTAAATGGGGTTTTTAAATACTATGCTTTTTCTTTAATTTTAAATAAAGGGTATTTTTTTAAACATCCACCGCAACTTTTGCCTTTGGGAGGGGCTTTTTGTCCTTTTTTTAATTTTTGCATCGATGTTCCTTCTTTCTTCTAGGATTATTGTTTTATTTCCCCTTTTTGTTGTTTTTAGTGTCTGTTTTTTTTTTTAAATTCAAATTTTCCCAAATATTTCAACTGCATTAAATCAGGTGTATAGGAGGTGATTTAAAAATTCGGGGATATTTAACCCCGGGGGTATTGAGAAAGGGCGTTGCGATTCTTAAATATTTTTTTGACCTCAATGTCAAATTTTAAGGGGATTTTTTTGTTCTTCAAAATTTTAGATAAAACCATTTTCACAATACACCTTGATTTTCATGTTTTCCCAAACCGGGATTAAATTTAAAAAATTAAAATTCAAATTGGGTTTTTGGGGTGAAAAAAATTCAAATTTTTGGTTTCAAAAGGGGAAAAAGTTTGAAAAAGAAAAAGAGGAACCCAAAATTTGTTAAAAAAAAATATCTCACCTTATTTTTAAAAGGAGATTGAATTTTTCTTGGGGTGTATTAACTTTGGATTAAATCTTTCTTTTTTTGAAAAATTTGAAAATTTTCCCCATTTAAATTTTTTAAAAAACAAAAATTATTGTCCAAAATTTTGGGAACGATTTATTTTTAAAAATAAAAATAACGCCCGCCAATTACCTCTTGCTAAAAGTCCCAAATTTGTCCTCCTTCACCTGATTTAGGACCATAAAATATTTGGATTTTGTTTAAAACATGACATATAAAAAAATACAAAACGGAAGTAAAACAATAATCCCGAAAACAAAAACCCTTGCAGAAAATTTCATAAAACTGATGAAATATTAAGATGTAAAAAATTTTGGGGGAAATTTGAGTATTAAATACTACTATTGAACTAAATTAAAAAAGAAGCACAATATTTAAAAGTATGTTGGGTTCATAAAAAATTTAAAACTTGTCGCATAATTTTTTGTAGTTTTTTTTTTTTTAATTTTCAAAAAAATAGTTATACTACCTTTAAAATTTTTGTTATTCGAATAAGAAAACAGATTTAAAAAAATTTTCCGTATATTAATTTTAAATTTGGGAAACATTTTTTATAGAAAAATTTTGATTTTCGAACACTTTGTCCCATGTATGGAAACAACTACATAATATAAGTATATCATACCATATTTTTTGGGGAATTATTAATTTTACTAAAAATTAATACTAAAACTTTTATCTAATAATAATTGCTTTCATTATTTTTTCAAGCATTTCTTTTATATTTAAAATTATTTTTATATTAATTTTTTTTTATCAAAGGTTTTGAAAAAAGCTGTCTAAATTTGGTTTGAAAAGTTTGAATTTAAATGCAGAAAATTGTCCCGCATGTTAAAAGTAATTTTTTAATTTTTTGATTAAATACTTTTGGGGGATGTTTCATTTTGTGTTTCATGAATTAATATTTGTTCAGAGATAAATGAGGCAGAAAAGGCATAATTTAATTTAATTAGTTATATAAAAGAAGCTAAATATAGCTATATGAAAAAATTTTGTTAAGATATTAAATTTGTTTATTGATATGAAAAATTTTTATATGGTTTCTTAGCAATCAAAAATAATGATTTTTGCACTGTTAGAAATGTATTGTAGACTTTCCCGGGAAATTTGTCTATCAATATTAAAATGCTGAAATTCACGAATAATGTCTAGTAAGTACATTAAGTGACTTTGACGAATACATTTCCCAGAATTTAGACAGATTTTATGCATGAGTAACCAATTTTTGTTTTTTATTCATTTTCTTATCTTTTTTCGGAAAAAGCAGGGGAAATTCCTTTATTTGACTTACCATAATGCTTTCCTTTAATTACAGTTTAAAAGAAAATTTTTTAAGCTACTCTTTTGATCACGGGTTTCAGTTTCACGTGTCTGATTGTCCAACTAAAATTTGAGGTTTGTTTCTTTTCACTAAGGTTGTTATGTGAGAGTTACTTTTAAGGATATTTTTTAAAAAAAAAGTCTCTTCCCCAATGTAGTATAAGTTTAGGGAAATTTATCAAAATTATTCTATAGAAAAACTATTAATTAAAACTATTATTTGACAGAATATTATTATTCTACAAAGAATTACTTATCCATTATTCAAAACTACTACAAAAACTTTTAGTTGTCAATCAAACTTTTTAAATTCATTTAGCTGTTTTTCCAACTATTTTTTTTGTGTTTCGATGCTTTATTTCTGTAGTAGTAATAAAGCAAACCATTTGTTTAGAACTGCCTTTGGAGAAAATGTTGGGGATGGAAAATCGGAGATTTTTTTAAAATTAGTTTGAATTAAGATTTTTATACTAAAAGATATTACTAGATCTTAGAGATGTCAAAGGATTATGTTTTTTCCCGAGAAAAAAATTCAAGTTGTTTGAAGTTATATATAATATCAGGTATGGAAATACTTTTTTTCTTTTATTACGAACTTTTTTAAAATATTCAGACATTGAATAGTCGAAAAAGATTATCAGATTATGTAGGGAACTCTCGATGCGCTAAAAAAAAATAAATTCATTTTCCCACGTGTAAGAATAAACTTCTTCATAAAAATTTGAAGAGTTACTGCGCGAACTTATATTACTGTGCTAAAAGATTGGTTGTTCAATAACGCAGTACTTAAGGCTAGTACTGTATTTATGGGAGAACAGTTAAAAGAACGATAAAATTTTAAAATTTTTTTAAAAAA
>BMAV01010959.1:0-94402 GCA_019973955.1 Trichonephila inaurata madagascariensis
ATAAGTAATAAATAAAAGAAAAATTTACATATAGCTATTGAAACGATCGCTTTTTTTTAATGTTTGAATAAACATATATATAAATTATAAAAAAACAGTATGGGGGAAAGCGTAGATATATATTTACATGTTCTGAAAAAAACATTCAAAAAGAAAAAAAAAACTATCTTATAAAAGCATTTTGATATTTTATTTTAGTTTCATAGTTTTTCATTCCACTGTGTTTAGTAAATTATTTAAACACGTATCAGATGAAAAAAAAGTATATTATGCAAAACTAACATATTCATTAATTTATTTACGGAATAAATCAAAAGCTAGCACCACTGAGGCATGGCGTAGACAAAACAAAGGGGAAGGCTTTGCTTCACACTAAAAAGATAAATATGTGCTGTCATGGGCTTTTTTGCCGATGGCAGAATTTTTTCCTACTTTCTTGACAGTTATTGTTATATTTTGGACACTTCACACAATATCTTTATAAATTATAGCTTATGTGTTATTCTGATGTATAAGCTATGATATTGTAAAGTTTCATTAAAATCCATTCTCTTGTTTTTGCGCGAAAGAATAACAAACATCCTCACAAACTTTCACTTTTAGTAAGGATATCCATGGGACTATAGTGAATCGGAAAAAATGAAGGGTTATAAGGGAGTGGACCCCTCCCCTGCCCTTGTGTGCACCACTAACACTGGGTGGACCGCAACTCCTTGAAAAATATAGAAATAGCCCGTATCCTGGTAAAGTCTGCCCACCCCTGGTCTACACTATAATATCAGTTGTAAAAAACGTTTATATTAATATGTTATTTTTAAGTACTACAGAATTGACATCTTTGAATTAGAAGAGTAATTAAATGTTTCTAATATATGTAGCTGTGGGGCTGATATAATAATAATAATAATAATATTTTTGAAATTCGTAAAAGTGGAATTTAATAAAGTAGCAATTTCTGTTAAAATTACATTTAATATAACTAGATTTCTTATCCTTTTTTTAAACAAAATATTCCACTAAATATTATGCACAAAAGAAATCATTGAAAAAGGATTTCAAATAATCTGTTTATCTTTTAAATGGTCATAGACAGAGCTATACTTTAAATCTAATAAAGATGTGGCTTATTATGAGCATCGAGTTCTAAAATATAGCATGGTATCATCAAATCTGGCATTAAAATACGGTACGAGGACATTGTATATAGTGATAAAATATGTTATAGCTTTCAAGCCATTTGGCAAAATTATTTTGATTTATGAAATGTCATTATTCCTTCTAAAATTATCTAAATGTGCAGAGTAGATTGAGCATGTCTAGAACTTCCTACATTCAACGACCACTTTGGGTGAAAGTGAGTATTATATATGTTCAATGAACTACATCGGCGACAAATAAAAAAATATCTCTTTTAATAAATTTGACTTTTGTTTTAACTATCTATTCGTATTGAGAAAATAAGTTCGTTGTCTCAAAGAATAAAAAAAAAAAAAAAAATCAAAATGAGAAGTCGGAAATGGACCATTGAGAAAGTTCTTTGCATCTATAAAATTCTGAAAAGTATATAAGCTTAAAATACAGGCTTCTGATCATCATTTGTTTTGTATCACTCAAAGATATCGTAGATCTTTTAAGCAGACATGAAGGATATGCAGAATATGAGATGATGGGTATAAAGGCAAGTTCTCTGAGTTCTCTTAAAGAATATAATTATGTAGGAAAGCGCGCGCCTTTTATAAGAGTGGTTAAATCGTTCTCATTTGTTGGCTTTAGAGACTTGCTAATAAATGCTTATAAATTTCGTAATGTATTTGTGATGTTAACCGTAATACTATTCATATTTTATTTTTGACAGATTTAAAAAAAAAAAAAAAAATCAGAATTGTCTTTAAGGTATCCGACTACGTTCGGAACCGTGATTTTAAATGACGCATAAATGGATAATTTTCATGATATTTAGTGTCAAACAGATTAGAATACATGCATAAAATTGTTTTAAGGACATTTTGACAAAAAAAAATTTATTTAGATACAATATTTTGGCAAAAAATTAACTTAGAATAATGTTTTTTCAAAATGTTCTCCTTTTGTGAAAATTGCTTCTATTATAATAATGTATATAGCTCGGACCTCTGTACAGAGGCTCAACTAGAATTTTTGAAATATATAACTTAGTAGTGGGCTTATCCCTATTTTACGACAGCAGAGGGGAGCAATTTTAAGAAAAAAACGCCAATAATTATTTCAATGGGTGGTAACTCAGAAAATAATGCGAATTTTTCAAAAATTCTAGTTGAGCTTCTGTAGAGAGATCTGAGCTATATACAGGTAAAATATTATTATAATAGAAGCATTGTTTACAAAAGGAGAACATTTTGAAAAAAGATTATTCTAAGTTAATTTTTTGCCAAAATATTGCATTTAAATAATTTTTTTTGTCAAAATGTCCTTAAAACAATTGTATGCATGTATTCTAATCTGATTGACAGTAAATATCAGGAACATTATCCATTAATGCCCTTTTTTAAAATCACGGTTCCGAACGTAGTCGGATACCTTAATTTGGCAGAAATTTAGTAAAGAAATAATATGCATGTGGCAGAATTGTGTTTATATTTAATCCATTTGTAAATTAAAGTAATTCATAAATAATCTTGAAACTCTTGCTGAAACGAATTTCACAACCTGTTAAAATCGTGAACATTATTGGTTATTTCCTTTTCCATACGCTATTATTGTTTTTGTTTATATTTAATTTTATTGTGTTGTGTAAGCACAATTTACAATTCAGTCTAACTTAATTTGCTAGTTAATATAAGTATTAAAGAAAGAGAGCAGTTAATGATAGTAATAATGTATGTATACCATTTCTTAACTGCTCCCTCTGGTTGTACTTCTATTTATATTTTGCTTATTTAGAACTCTTCCCGGGCTGGGCAAGGTCAACTCATCTCTACTGCAGTGAGTCGATAAATGAGTACCAAGATTGCTTGGGGAATTGAACACTGGAGTCTCGCTTCAGACTGACCAACTGATCGGGGCATCAGCTCATCACCTCAGCGTCCAATGGTCACGTTGCTGGGATGGGCATAGTAGGCCCTGGCCCTCATGAGCTGTTGCGCCACTGAGTTAGTTTGAGTTTACTTAGAATTATAGCTACTTAGTGTATACAGGGTTATTCATAATTCTCTCCAAAATTTCGCAGCTCTATACTAAAAATATTAAGACAAATACAGCAAAAAAGAACTTTGGAAAGAATACTTAAGCAATTCAAGTTTTGTTTACATACCTTACCTATGTGTGAAACCTTGGTTACACGGTATACATTAATGCGATAGTCCAGTCCCGGGCGCACTTTAGTTCATGGAAGTTATAGATAACACGTATTACTAAATTAATTTAACTAAGTTTAACTACAAATTTTAACATAAAATACATCGTTGAATTCTAATCCAGAAAGAATCTAAGTAAATTGGTACAATTACTTTGAAAATAAATTTCTTGATACAGAAAATGATAGAAAAAAAATATAAGTAATTTCCTGATTTTGGAAACAAAAAATATTTTTATTTATCTTAATGATTTCCACATCATTAAAATGTAGTTTCTTAGTATTGGTTAGTGTTATATTAAAATCCCATTTTATTTATAATCTATTATGTTGGTAAAATATGGAATAAAATATTTTCAGCATGGTTAGCAATTTTCTTTTAAAGAGAGGAATAGCTCATTAATTACAAAAATTTAATTATGTGGAATTCAATTGTGTGGTATTCAGAGCTTCTGATGTCTGGTGATCACTTTTAATAAAATACACTCTCAACTCAGAACTCAGCGGTGCGACAGTTCGTGAGGGCAAGGCCTACTGTGCCCAATTCAGTATATGGACCTTGCACCCTGAGGTGCATGAGCAGATGTTCCGGTCAGCTGGTCAGTCTGACGTGAAAACTCCCAGTGTTAAGTTCTCAAGCAAGCTTGGTACTCCTTTTATAGACCCACTGAAGGGATGAAAGGCTGAGTCAACCTTGCCCAACCCGTGTTTTGAACCTCGGTCCCTTAGTGTGGAAGCTCGATGCACTAATCATTCAGCCACTGGGCTTCAATAAAATACACTGGTGGTAGTAAAAATCTTTATAATACATATTTTTTGCTTTTTCAAAATGAGGAAAAATTTAAGCATCCTTTTCCTACAAAAACATTTTAAAGAAAATGCAAGTCTAAAATCAGTCATTGCTCTAATCAATGGTATCTTTAAAAATTCCATCAAGTATATAAAGAGAGATTATTAACATTTGATCATCTCACTTGCATAGCATCGTTTTAAAACAAACCTATCCCTCTGTACTTTGTGCATAAGAAAATGAATGAAAATTTAGAAAGACGGGGATTTAAAAGGTAAATTTAATACTGGAATGAAATAAGCAAGAATAATGTCATATATATATATATATATATACATATTATATTAGAAAGGAATTTTTGGGAGCTTATTTAAAAATATATATATATAAAGCACTGAAACATTATGCATTTAAGTATCGATGGAACTTTAGAAATATTTAATAAATATAAATGAAAAGCAGTTATGTTTTGTAAATTTGTTTAACTTAATAAAATAAAACATAACTTTTTGTTATTTAGAGGGAATTTCATTAAAAATTAGACATAAATATTAAGTTCTTTTACAAGGTTTGGCAACGAATATATAAAAATCAAAAGAAGATACAAAATGCCAAGAGCAAAAGCAATTCGATTTCTTCTAATTGTAGTATTGAAACATTTGATTTTGTAGATCTTTATGATTTTTTAAAATTGTCATTATTCCTCTAAAATTTCTAAACTTTTAATACTTTAAACTGATTTATAAATTGAATATTTACAATTTCTTGAGAAATTATGGGAACGAAAGAGAGAAATACTGTAATGAGTTTATGTTAATTTAAATTTCGAACATACGATTACAAAATATATAAGATTTTTAATTATAAGTACAAAAAAAAATTAGAGAACTGCATTATAGAAATAAAAAGAAACACATTTTGAGCACAAATATTTTATAAAACGAATATTGTTGCTTAAGATACATTTTCTGTTTTGAATTTGATATTTAATTACAAAAATAAATAAATAATTTGAGCAACAATAAAAAAAAATATTTTCCATTTTTATTTTCAAGAGATCATGCATTTCTTTTAAGCAAATTTACAGGAAAAGGAACAAATTTTATAGAATCACAAAATGTTGAATTTTCTTTCTTTAGCAGTGTAAGCAGCGACGTGCAGAACTTCTCATTTTCGATTCTTGTGTAAATTTTGAAACGACCCCTGGTAGACAGAAGACTTTCTTTAATTGTCAACGTGGTTAAAGTGAAATTCTTTTTTTGGGATTTGCATTTATGTTTCCACCTTGTTAGAAATATAAATAAAGCACCTAACTTTATGAAGCAATGGTTTTATTTATATATATATATATATATATATATATATATGCATATTGTCATCAATATAGACCTGTATGTTTGATCAGTATTTCTTATAGAAATCTATATTAACTTTCATGAAAATATATTACTTTTTTTTCAGATGAATAGTAATTGTTTAGATATGTGTGTATCTTATTGATAGCATGTGAACGTAAAGCAGAAATAGCAAAAACCTTTGTATATTCCATATGTTATTAAATATTGTCAATTAATATATTGATCCTTTTGATTTCTTTACAGTATTTGCTTGGAGAATTAAGTCACTTAGCTATTTTTTTTAAAGCCAAATTCTATATTTCTGGCCTGAAGTTAAGGTATCATAAGAGTGTTATAAAACACTAAGTTCATTCCTTCCGTCTCCATAAGTGGCCGTGGTGGCCAAGGTAATGTACTTGTGGCCGTCGTGTCATGAGTTCGAGCTCAGTGCCGCTGAACACCCACCGTGTAGGGGAGCGAAGCACGTTAAAACTGTCGAGAGCTCAAACGTCCTCCTGTTGGTGTGGTTGCTAGGAGAGGGATGCCAGGCTCAGGTGCCGTCCATGTTACTTAACCGTGGTTCAAAATTACGAGGTCCGTCACCAAAAGCCCCCGTGTATATGAACAGTGCAACGTTAATATTCACTCACTCCATCTACATAAAGACATGCATTTTGCATATTTCTGAAAAACACAAGAACAAATCACTGTTACAATCATTTTGGAAAGTTTAGAAACGAAATAAATAACTCTATAACAGCAGAAATATTTTAAACTAAATATTCACATTGGAATAATCTTTGCAATTTTAATAATTAATTACTTTTTTTTTTTATTTCGAATAAAGTATTTGTATAAAAGGAAAAAGCAACACATTTATCACGTCTACTAAGAAGTTAAAAAAAATTAACCTGAGGTAATCAGATATAAAACTCAGTTTTTAATACTCTTTTCTTTCACGTTTTCATAACTTTTAAGCTCACTTAGATTTTCAAAAATAATGACTAAAAATAATATTTTCTGTTAAATCTTTTTGATTACTGATATCCCATTTGTACAAACCACGTACTTTGTGCACATAAAATTACCTTTTGTAAAACATATTCCCGAAAGAATTTTTTTTTTAATTTTCATCGAATCCATAGTACTTTTATGCAAATATATCTGGAAATATGTGTTTGTTGCAAAAAATAAGTCTTGAACTATTCATTGTGTACATAAAGTTACGAGAAATAAGAAAATCAATACATCAAAAAATTTCCACTTGCATATAAGAACAATTTTTGGAGTAAAGGTATGACAGTCGACCGTGAGATGTTTTTGTCAGTTGAGTCACAATGTTTCAGCATGTGTGACAAAGATAGGCAATATTTCTGAGTTCGCAGGGTAACCTGATTCAACCGGATTTCATTCTTAAAAAATACATTCTTTATTTCTAAATGTCTTGTATGCAATAAATTGCCAAGAGAACTGTCAAAAGAGTTTCGGTTATTCTTTTTGGACTAAAATTTCGATGAAAGTAATAATTGCAGCTCATTTCAGTATAAAGTTCATACGAATGCATAACATTGATAAAATCAATACAAATTTCATTTAAAAGTGTTTTCAAATTATTAAACATTTATATTTTATTAATTTTTATTAAAAATAATTAGGAGCTTTTCACTAATTCAAGATTCCGTTTAATGTGTTCTTAACAATTTATCTTTCATTTATATAAAACTCTTCAAAATAAAAAAGAGAACATTACAGCAACTTAAATAATGAGAAGGAAATTTCTGCTTAGAAAAAAAATAATTTTTCTCATTTGAAATGAAATATTAGAAAACTGGTAAAATTAAAAATAATCATGTTGCAAACACACCAACTCAAGAAATAAATGAAATATTATGATTTATGAAAATATAATTCATTGACAATTGCTCTAAATAAAAGAGGTGTTTCTCTTTAAAGAGGCTTCAAAAGATTTTATTGTATATAAAAACTAATTAATTGTAAACTTGCGTTGAATAATATAGTTTTATTTTTGTTTGATGCTTTAGACCAGCACAGTACGGTATTGAGTTCGAACAGCAGTTTGTAAAGTCCATGTACATTCAAGAGTTTTCGGGAATTAAAACACATTGGTTTGCTTTACATCCTTATATATATTATAAACGCGAAAGTTTGGGAGGACGTTTGGCCGTCTTTCACGCAAAAACAACTGAATGGATTTTGATGAAACTTTACAATAATATAGCTTATTAATCAGAATAACACATAGGCTATAATTTATAAAGATATTGTGTGAAGTTTTCAAAATATAACGACAATTGTCAAGAAAGTAGGAAAAAATTCTGCCATTTGCAAAAAAGCCCGTGACAGCATTCATCTATCTTTTATTCCCTTTTGTTTTGTCTACGCCATGCCTCAGTGCGCTCTCGCTTTTAATTTATTCCGTTGATCAGTGTAATCATTATTTTTTTATTTCATAATAAAACTAGATTTCGAAGGGGGAGGTGGTGGTAAGATTTTAACATAAAATAAATACAACAAAAAGTAATACTAATGTATTACACTTCCTGATATAAAATATTTACACTATTTTAAGTGTTCATTACACAAAATTTGTAACAATTACAGTGGAAGGAAAAACTATGAAATTAAAATAAAATATCAAAATGTTTTTATCAGTTAGTTTTTTGTTTTTTTTAATGTTTTTTTTTCAGTACATGTAAATATATTCCCCCATGCTGTTTTTTATAACTTATATATATATATGTTTATTCAAGCATTAAAAAAAAGCAATCGTTTCAATAGCTATCTGTAAATTTTTCTTTTATTTATTAGTTATAGAAATTACTTATAGATTTTAATTAATATATATATATATATATATATGTTTTTTATCAGAATCGCGTTTTCTTTTTATTGCTTCACATTAATAATTTTTTAACTAACGCAGTTTTGTTTTTTATAAGTCACATCGAAATTGGAAGCTGTATCTTATCTGTGAGGGGGAGGGGAAGATGGAACAATAATTTTTCACTAAAAAAAACCCCGTGTTATGCCGGGCTAGAGAGAGGGAAAAGAAACCTGTCTTAAATCAAAAATAAGTGGAATAAATTTCGAAAAAGGGAAATTTAATGAAATATTTTTAGAAATCACTCACATTGCGTGCGCACAAACACACACACATCTTTGCTGGCGTCATTAGGGAAAGAGAAAGCCCGAGCAACGCCGGGCCATGCAGCTAGTATATAAATAATCCGAAAAATGATAGAAGTAATGTCTGTACAAAAGACAGAATTACATTTATAAAGAAGTATATTTAGAAGTTAATACTCTAAAAGCGTTTTGTAATGAGGAAAGTTTTCCCAGTTAAAAAGATATTTAAGCAGAAAATAGTATACGATTTCCAGCTGGATTTAATATTTTTGCTATTCGTTTGAAAAAAAGAAAAAAAGAAACCGTGCAAGTTTTGAAAATATTTAAATGACGGGAAAATAAACAGCTTAGAATTTTTTTTAAATATGTGTATCACTTTTTTACACAAAATTAAATATATATATATAATTTTATGTAGGTTTTACAATATAATGATACAAGATACAAAGCAAAGTTAGATATGTATCTAATAGCGTTCAAGTAATAATATGAATAAGAGTAAAAAAAAATAAACATTAAAAAAAAAACTAAAGAAAAATGCTTTGCTTATTAATTAAATGCAATAAAATTCTTAATATTTCAAAGTTTTTTTTTGTTTTTTTTAGATTTAAAATTTTTAGAAAAATTAGACAGCATTGACAATAGTATAGTTGCATCCTTCATAAAAAATTGATTAATAATTGTAGCATAAAAAGCGCAAAATTGTTTGTTCTTTTTTTTATTTCGAAAATAAAGAAATGTTTGTTTGATAATCTGATAAAAATGCTCAAAAAATGTTATTGAACTAAAAATGATCCGTATCTATTTCCTTGTTATCCCGAATTTTTAAGGAAACACACACATGTATGTATTTTACACACATGTATGTACATGTACATAATTGTATGCACACACATATGTATACAATTTTGAAACGGTGAGAAAAAATAAAAACATCTCCAATCTTCCAAAAAACAATTGCAAAGAATTAATTAAAAAACTTTCAAATTAGTTTTTGACATTTTTGTTAATTAGACTCTTTGGTATCTGATGTAATTATTATTATTTTTTGAATCTGGTTTTTATAAAAAGAATATTTTTAAAATGTTCTTTTGACAGTTTTGGCTGGACATCGAATCCAACATTCGAATTACCCGTTGAAAAACAACGAATTGTATTTTCAAGAACGGGAGTTAAATTTATTCTTTAGTCCACAGGCTTTGTAAAATTGTTTATCTTTTCCACACGCACTGAAAGGGCATCTTAAGTTTGACTGCTTCACTTTTTTCTTCAAATATTATGTTATATTCAAGTGGCAAACCTTTTGTGATAAACTGTATATTCATACTTTTTGTAATAATATTTAAGGTATGAATTGATGTAAATTTATTTTTTCTAACAAAGAAATGTTTGTCTAGATTTGTAAACATAAAAGTTATGATTCATAATTTTTGTACTTCATATGTAACGAGGCAACTGAAAATTCATGGTAATCCCCATAACACTTTCAGTATACTGCTTGTGTGAACTTAATTATATATGATCTCTCTCAATAAGTTATATACATGTTCATTTAATTGTATATGATTTCAAGTAGTTTTGTATATGAGTTTAATTCATTATATGAATTCACTATTCAATTCACTTACAATTGAATACTACTACACACACACTATTGAATTAAGTTAATTGAATTCCCTATATATTATACATTTAAAACAAAACAAAAAAAATGTATGCGTGTATCAGTGAAAACACGCGGTAGCAGTTAACTTCCTTGGCTTATATGAGTTGAATTGTATAATAAAGAGTTTTATTTTAAAGTAATCTTATATAAAGTTAACAAATTTATTATTATCCTTATTATTTCAAACTGTATTTAAAAAAATAATTAGGATGGTAAAGGTTTAAGTATACTCACTTCCAAAAGTTAAGCAAGGAGAGGAAAATGCTAATTTCTGAAAGCCAATCAGAATTGCAGAGGATACAATTCGCTTCAGAGGTAGATGGAAGTATGCAAATATTTTAGGTAACAGCCAATCGAGCTTTCACGTCAAGAAATATGCAAAAAAGGCAGTCTTATAAGAAGCCAGCTTTATGAAGGGTTACATAAGTTGATTGTAAGTGCTGATATATAGAAGGTGTTTAAGACTTTCGTACAATTTGTTTTCAAGACATACGTGTTTCTATGACTTTCAGAAAACGAATGGAAGATTCTGAGCGCTGGCGTGCTGTGGGGCGCATTGAAGCTGGACAGTCGATCACAGATGTTGCTCTTTTTTTCGGCGTATATCATTCTGTAATTTCTCGTTTATGGAAACAATTCGAAACCACACATACATTTGTCTGAAGGCCCGTAGGTGGTCGCTCAAGGGTTACAACCCCCGAGGAAGATTGACATATTGCTATTGTAACCAAGCGGAATCGCAGAGCGACCTCTACACGTGTGACATCCATGGTTACAGCGTTCATTGATAAGGCTATATCTGCAGCTACTGTACACCGAAGATTACATATGAATGGATTGAATGCCCGGGTACCTCGAGTTTGTGTTCCTCTATCCGTCCAATCAAGAGGGGCACGAATAAAGTGGTGCCGGGAACATGGCAATTGGACTGTGTCTGACTGGGGCAATGTCATATTTACTTATGAGTCAAGATTTGCTCTGGATCCAGATGACAAGCGTTTAAGGATATGGCGTAAACAAGACACACGCAATCAGCCCCAAAACATCTCCGAATATCACGCATTCCGAGGCGGAAGCATTATGGTGTGGGCCGGGATTTCATTAGGATACCGCACCGACCTGCACATCTTTAAACGGGGTTCTGTGACGGCTGTCCTGTATCGAGATGACGTCCTAGAACCCATTGTGAGATTGTACGCTGCAGCAGTAGGCCCTACTTTTGTTTTACTGGACGATAATGCATGTCCCCATAGAGCTGACATCGTCGATGACTACCTGGAGAGTGAAGGGATTGCACGTATGGCGTGACCAGCATATTCGCCCGACCTTAATCCCATTGAAAATCTTTGGGATGCTTTAGGCCATGCTGTGTCTTCACGTTTCGCACCTCCATCCACTCTTATTGAGCTGGAAATTGCTCTACAAGAAGAATGGCAATTGCTTGATTTTGTGGTGGTTGACCACCTAATTGAAAGCATGGTCAGAAGGTGTAAACTTTGCATACAGATGAGGGGGGATCACATACCCTATTAATGTCCTTTTTTTCATTTTATGCTATTTATTTTCACTTTATATATAATTCTGTTTAAGTCTCCAGTATGACATTATCTGATAACTTACAAATTTTTTTTATTGTTTTCATTTATGTATATAATTATTGTTTTTGTTTTATATATAAATATATATGCTACTTTACTGCCAAATTTTGTGTCAATTAAAGCAGTATTTGTTGACTTTTTTGCATTTTACATCTTCGTGCTTAACTTTTGGAAGTGAGTGCATAAACCAAATTTTCATTTTCAATACATAATACTAAAAAAAAAATTATTGTATACATTTATAAAAAAAACTATCATTATTATTAGTCCCTTTCCATTATGCTTATGGGTGTTTCATTTCATACTTTTGTTATCAAAAGCTTGTGGTAGCTAAAATAAGAAATTTAGGTTTTGCACTCAATATCATTTAAGAATCTCGAAAGCTGCATCAATCATAGTATTTGATTTTGTCGTTGATATTATTCTTATTGTATGTTATTTTGTAGAGTTGAGGCGAAATGGTCTTTTTGCGTCTTAATTTTCCCCCTATTTGAGGTAAATCTTTAAACTCAAGCCATATTGTCTTAACTAATCCTTCATATTTGTTTCTATATGAACTAGCTTTCCAACTGCACAATTGCCAATCCATCTGTCACAGCAATATTTGTGATAATCATGTAATAAATATTATTCACATAAACTGTTTGATAAGGCAATTCATTTGTATCAATTAATGCCATCTTATGTGTGTAATTTTTGACGTACTAAAGTTTCTTTTCTTTTGAGGTACAACCAATATATACATATTTTGCAGTTGAAGTTATTCTGTCCACGTATGCATTAAATATATATGTATATATTATTACTATTCTCATTGACGGAATTGTTAGGGTTGAATAATCTTGAGGACACTAATTTAGCTTCTTCTACAGTACAAAAACGAGACTCAATCAGATTTTTTTATATTTCATCAAGTAGTTCACCGTTTCCAATTTTTGTAAGTATAGAAGAAAATTGTTGATTCGCTTGACGCATGACTTAATTTAGTTCATAAATTTTTAGATTTCGCCATAAAATTGGTCCAACGATGGTCTGTTTTGGTTGCTTATAAATAGGCGTAGAACAAACTGGTGGTAATGGACGTAAATCTTCTATTAAAATAATATCTAATCCACCAAAATTTGATTAAAAATTTCCAGTTATTTGTTTTAATCAGGAATCAACCTTCAATAATAATTGAGCACTCATCATATTTATCTCATCAATGATTATGACTTTTATGTATTTGAAAATTCTGCATTGTTGAGCAGTTTCAGAATGTAATGGAAGTAATCTTGATAAAGAAATTTTTAAAGCTCTATGAACAGTCGTTCCTGAAATAGCTACTGCTGCTTTACCAGTTGAAGCATAAGTTATATATGCATGACAGTATCCATCATTGTTCGTATAGCGATTATAAATTTCCATCAAAAGTTTAATGACGAATGTTTTACCGCATCTGGCAGGGTCGGTAAAAAAATATTTGAAATGAAGTTGGATATAATGATAAAAGATGCGAAAGAACATGAAGTAAAAGTCCTTTGTGTGTGTGTGTTTCTTTCATTAGACATTCTCACTAATTGACAGAAATCTTCTGTGGGCATTAAATTTTCTCTTTTTTTTACAATAGTAGTAAATTTGTAATAGTAAGTAATTAGTAATGTTGCTAAGTAGATGTCATTATTGATACAAAAACAATTTTTTTTCCTTCGCCAAAATCGGTGATTTTCATTTGTCTCCAGTTTTTCTAGTGTAACCCTTAAGAAAATGTGAAGTGGCCGTGATGAAGCAGATGTTGATTGTCAATTTGGCGCGAAACTGGTTTTCGTCGCCAAACCCTTGGCTTTTCGTAAAATCACGCTTTTTATTAAAGTTTTTATATTTTGAAAGCTTAATTTTTAAGTTAATGGTTTACAATTTCACACATCGATTGAAAGCAATGGTAATTTTTAAACAAAAAAACCTAAGAATAATTTTTTAGTAAAAAATTCTCATAAAAAGGCTAATAGACGAAAAACGTCAAGAAAACTTTTAAGCAATTTTTTCAATCTTTGTGCAGATTATGCATAATATTGTTCTACACACAGAAAAAAAAGTTTCGTGAGATTACTTTTATAAATAATGAAGTTATTTAATATTTACTTAAAATTTTGAGTATTTTTTGAAAAACGTAAAAAAAAAAAAAAAAAAAAAAAGAATGAAATTTTTTTTTAAATAAAAGATTATAAAAAAAAAAAGCATGAAATTTTGTAGCGTAGAGTATCAATTCATTAAAGCTAAACGAAATTGAACGGGAACGGTTTAGAAATCATTTTCATAAAAACGTATCAATTTTCACTCATTTTAGAAAAAATTCTAAAAAATAAAAAATATCATTATTTTGTAGAAAAAAATTATACCATATTGTGGTGAGAAAAATGATCTTTCCGATTCTGTAATTGTTTTTTGTCTGAGTTTGATAAAAAGAATTAGATGGCTTTTGTTTCATCCAAGTTATAATAAAACGGATTAGTTTAAATAATTCACATCCACACAAAAACTCGGCATTCTAAATCTTCTTTTTATTTATTTTTTCACTGTTGCCATTTACATAAAACCATAAATCTTTTTATTTACAAAATCGCTTCAATACAAGTTGAGTTGTTTCATTTATTATTATAAATTTCTTAGAGTTTTGAATTTACTTTAGTTTAAATATAGATATTAAATTACATCTCGTGGTTATGATATGAATATTTGTTAAACTCACATGACAGCTTTTTAAAAACGCGGTAAAAGTTGGAACTTCATACATCTTTAACTTACTTTCATCGCGTAACCGTGACTGGTAACGCGTAACGAAAATTTTTCCCAACAAGCCATAAGAAGTTAACTTAAAAAAAAAAAAAGGATAATTGGTTGTTCTATTGGAAACGCAAGCTCCTTTAGCAACAACTGAATATACTACTTTCTTGTGAATTCTGGAAAATTATTACTGCTCAACATAGCATCTTAAGCTAATCCAGGAGTACTCAACCTTTTTTCCTGCAGGTCAACATATATATGACGGGTATCTTAAGCGGAACGCAACATGAGGATAGTGGAGGAAAAGCACTATAAAACGAAAGAAACATTGGAAAGAGCAAAATTAATCAAATTATTAAAACTCATCTTTCCGGCTGTTATTTTAACACTATATTAACGCTTTTATCAAACACACACTCAAAAAAAATAGTTATTTCTTAGCATTTTTTAGTGAATTATGGGGTAGTTTCGATTTCCTTTTATCCATAATCAAGCCTCTTGTGAACATTCTACTGTAAAAAATGGCAAATAGATAAAATTGGTAGATTTGATTGTTTGATTGATATAATCTCAAGGTAAACTTTAAGTACATTGTTCTTAAATAATTGAATTTCTTAGTGCAATGGGCCATGACTGGGTCACTAAGAAAAGGCAGACGGGTCACAGGTTGAGAATCACTGATTTAATCATTAAATCAATAAATTTACGTCATTTCTACTTTTAGGATATTAAGTGATATAAACTGCTGTTTGTAAAAAATGCAATACCTTGAAGAAATCATCAGAATTAAATGAAATTTAATGCACAACCGACTTGTATTAGTACAAATAAATGACGAAATTTTCAAAGCAAAAAAACAATATTAAAAGTCCGAAATCAGTATTTGGTGTAGCCACCACGCGCTGTAATAAGTGTTGCTATACGATGTGGCATGGATCAAATAGATTTTGAATGTGTGCTTGTGGAAGAGAATTTCATATTGCTGGTATGAGCAGCAAAAGTTTGTCTTTTGCTGCAGGACGCGGATCACGAACGAGACACCAACCAACCAAATAACACACGTGCTCAATAGACAACATATCCGGCGAATAAGCAGGCCAAGGAAGAAGTTGCATGTGCTGGGCTGAACAGAAGTCTCGAACAGTCTTGGAAACATGCGGGTGTGTATTATCCTGCTGAAAGATAGCTCCAGGGATGCCTTGAAGGAAGAGAACGACTTCGGGCTATAGCACTTCAAGAACGTACCTGTTGCTTTTCATATTACTCTCAATTCGTGGCAAATTGGATCGTTCATCACCAAACCATAACTCCAGGTGTTAGACCACTATGTCGTTCGATAACACACTCTGGAAGGCAGCGTTCACCGGCATAGCGTCTAACATGAATGCGGCCATCATGGTCCGCCAAGTTGAAGCGTGAGTCATGTGAAAAGACAACTTGGTGCCAATCAGCTTGCCAGGCTTTGTGCTCTTGAGCCCATTGTAGACGCAGCCGTAGATGGTTTGCAGTGAGGGGGATCCTGCATAAAGGCACCCTTACACGCAATCCACGGTGCAGCAGACGTCGACTAATTGACGAAGCCGACATTAGTACACCTGTAGTAGTAGACCAACGTGCTGCCAACTGCCTGGAGGACGCTGTACGTTCATTCACCGCAATGCGGATCAAGTGTCGATAGTCGCGCTCTGTTGTCACCTTCCGTCTCCCGCTGCTAGTTTTTTGAGTTGTTCGTTGCTCGTTGGTCTACTGCTTCCAAACTCGCATCAATGTGGAATTGTTCCGCTGCACACGAGCTCCTACTGTGCGATAGGAAAATCCTCCTTCTCGAAGCCGATAATCTTCCCCAGTTCAAACATCGTAAGTTGTTGGAATTTCTCCTTATTTCGTCGTGGAGGCATACTTAGGTCTCACTAAACGCTCGCCACTAACAAATAAGCATTAACTATTTCCAACGTTCCGCTACAACCCTCTATTTAAACGCTTTCAGCATCAGTTCAGAGGGCGCTGCGAGCACCACGCATGCACGGTGGCTCCGAAACTTTACTATTTTACGTAATATCCTATAATTCATTAAGTTAATTTAATTCTGATGATTCCGTCATGGTGTTGCATTTTTTACAGTGTATACTATGAAAAGTGTAATGTAAAAAGGCGCCTTTCTTGAAAAAGGCTTATATTTTGGAATATCACATCAGTTTAAAGTGTCGCAAGTAGTCTAATTCCATAATATGAAAGCATCCCTAGTCAAGTGTATGAAGACATACTGAATAAATGAGTTATTTTAAATGTTCCTAGTCCAATTAATTTCACTAAACTCTCGTTTTGCAAAACAATTGGGGGTTTTGTTCGTTACTGGACTTAAAAATATTCACATGGTGTAGAAGTTCAGAGAATGAATTCATTCTTCATTTGACCATCTTTTAGAATTAAGAAGACAGTTACCAATTGCCTTTATATGTAGCTCACAAGTGGGATGTTATTTTAATCCATTTATTAAAGAAAATATTAAAACGTTATAATACTTCTAACCTTCTTTTTAATCATTCTTTTTCCTATGGAAAATATAAATTTTTAATTCACCTAGTTTGTGTGTGTGTTGTTTGTGTGCGCTCTATTTTTCGTAAGAAACAAACAGAAGTATAGCACAGTATCAGAAATAATTTCGGAATGGCTAAGGGATTTTACGTTACTTGTTCTTAAAATGAGAAATAATTATTTATCTATTTACAAAAAATTATTTTCCTACAAAAGGGAATACAGTTTCCAGACTTTTCTTTTGCTGCTTTCTTCTAACGACTCTTTTTGTTCTTTGAATGCTACGTTTATTTATCTCTTTTATTGTATACAGCTTAAATTTTTACAAAACATCAAACTATTTTTATGATAATTCTGAACATTTGCTTATGCATTATAAATCGTTGTGTCTGAATCGTTAAATATTTTTTCCCGAGGAACTAAGCATAAAACAACTTGAATCGAAAGAAGTCAAATATAATTGCGATTTTAAAAAGCAAATATTATTTATTGTTTTCCTAAATTTCTGTAAATCCTATAATTTGAACTGATAATATTCTCTATATGAATATCTTTTTTTTTATCTTAGGGAGACCGAGTTCCCTCACCAAGAGTAATAAATTAAAGACCTACTCACTTTCTGCAGTAATATGGTTAAGCTACCTCCTATGGTTAAAATAACATTTATTTGAAATAAAAGAGAGATAATTGAGGGATTAAATAATATAACGTCTTTCACACACACACACATGGCTAAAAATGTTTAATTATCATGCTATTACTTTTTAAGTACATTTTTAGAGATGAGAAATATTACATATATTGTTCCAGTTTTATTTACTGATTACAATACTAATTTCATTGAGGAATATATTTTTATTCGAAGGAAAAAGTAAAGACATAAAAAAGTGAGTGTGCTTATGACCCCACGATAGAAGTGATAACTTCAAATTTTGTAAAGTTATTTCAGGGTTTAGTTATGAATAAAAAACAAGATGTTAGTATTGTCCTATAAAATTATTTATTCATATGTCTGTACTCATAAAGTAATATTTTTGTGCGAAATATACAATCATATTTGGAAATTAATTGTATTCTAAGAAAGAAACAATTAGTTTATAATAGCTGAAATAGAGGTTATAAATCCTTTAGATTCAAAATTTTATTTAAATATCTACAAAAAAACTCCGTCAAGCGTTGTTCCATACTTTCTTGGGGTTCATTTGGATCATTTGACATAATTCAATTGAATTTTTATTTTAAGAAATCAACTAAAGGTTTTGATTTGTCTATTGAAAACTCTACTTTAATATCCCCACTTAAAATCATAAGTAATTTGATAAGAAAACCCGATCCGGCTTTGTGAATTTTGGTTGTAATTTAACAATATTCAATTCTATCCATGAATTAATTTAAGCAAAGGAATAGTAAGACTGGTAGTTGATTGGGAAGAGAGGAATCTAGGTCAAAACTTTTAAAAAGGGATTTAATCAGAAGATTTATATCACCTAATCTCTGGCTTATACTAGCTCTTTTTTGTTATTGTTTGGGAGTTTTGTACAAATATATCCGGTGCTGCTGCAAGGAAAGTCTTCTTAATTATATTTTGTTTTCTTGTATTTAAATTATTTAGTGTAACTTCTTAATACCGGTATACACTTAATTCTGTTATTTTAAATTTTTAATTATTTTAATTTTCTTTTTAGACTCAAAGTATATTTAAGTAATGTGATTAATAGAACTATTTGTTCATTCCTTTTCTGATTCGCTTACAAAAATAAATTTTTATTCTTGAGATCACTGCAATATTCCTAATGATAATAATACTATTTACTTATTTCTAAAAAAATTTGTCCTTTTTCAACATTTTATGTTTAATTTTTTAGTGTAGGATTTCTTTTTCTCTCTAAGCCTATTTTTTTAAAAATATTACCTTTCATTTTCATGCTTCAACTAGGATTAGAAAGAATCCCGCATTCATTACCCTAGAACAGGGGTGTCTAACCCGGGGGCTGCATGTGGCCAGCCTTGAATAATTTTATGACCCGCGAGGTTCTTTACAACTTTACATTCAACTTTACATACAACTTTAATTCGATTATTTTGTACAATACTTTTTGTTTAAAAAGTGTTTTGTTTTATTTATTTATTTATTATTTCTTTTTTGTAAAAAATAAATCCCATAACTGTTATTATTTTATCACGCTGCTTCTGTTACTGCGAATCTCCTTTTTTTTCTAAATTGAAATTTATCAAACATAAATCGTGCTCAAACTTAACGCATGAAAATCTGCAACATCAATTACGATACGTAAATACACATACATTGCGATCGACTTGCAAAACTAAGTGAAAGGGTTGAGAAACAGATATCTCACTAATTAAATAAATTAAACATTAGTTGACCATTGCATTATTATTATTTTTCTATCTATGTTTGTATACATGAAAAACAATGTAAACAATAATAATATATCAGTCTGTTTTAAATTTTCATTCCAATAAATGTTTATAATGGATTCAAATCTAATATAAAGATATGTATTTTTATATGCGACCCGTGGGACTGTAAAGTTCTTCCAAAGTGGCCCGCACGATCATTTGGGTTGGCCACCCTTGTCCTAGAAAGAGGTGAGGGGGGGGGGGAGCCCCACTTAGATCGAAGCTAGTAACTTTACTTTTACTTTTATTGGTGCGGGTACAAACTACAGGTTTCAGAGTGGAGGAGGAAAACGTCCCTCCTTTTCTTTTTAGGGGTGAGTATGTCCAACTGAAGACGAAAAGAGCCAAATCAGCTTTACATTTCCGAGAGTCACGTTCATTCAAGTTCACTCTCAAGCAAATTGCGCCAATAGAAGTTATCACTTCAATAAGTAAAAGTAATATTGGACAAACAGAAAAAGGAGGAAAACGTTGAGGAATAGTTGGGGATCATGGAAAATATGAAGTACATTAAGGATAAGCGGAGTTATGGGAAGTAAGAGATGATCACAGTAGTTATGAAGAAATAGGTGGAAGCCATGGTGGTTATGGAGGGATTCACAGTATACATGCAAGATACAAACGTCATGAAGCAGTAGGAAATGGTCATGGTGGAAATGAAGGATATACGGAGGTGTTCAAACACGAACGCGGTGAAATAGAAAATTGTCAAGGAATACATGCAGGTAATGGTAGCCACGTTATCATTTTGTTTGAGGTTAAACACTTCGTAAATGCCCTGGGTGTTCCAATATTAAAAAAATATACGAAATGAAAGACATGTTCTAGTTTTACATTATGTGTTCCTATAATACAGAATATTTCAGTTGCTGGAAGTGGTGGTGGAGGTAGTAGTGGATGTGGAGTCGTGATAAATGATTCAGCATTCAACACTCATTCGAAATGGTTTCAAAAATTAGAAACAATTATAATTGTCCTAGCATCTTAGAGTTTGAATTTATGTAAAATTAGACGTAACAAAATAAATTTAATGTTCAATATTGTTTTAAAATTTACTAAATGTATTTTCATAATATATTCTACTTTTACTTCAGAAAAACCTTTTCTATTTGTAACGTGCAGTTTTGCGTATCAAAAAGTTTCATTGAATAAAGAAAGACGTTTTTATTGAAGGACGTTTTTTAAAGCGGTGCAATCACCAAATTAGTTTTGATATGCACCGTTGTTAGATATACGTTGAAAATTAATTTATATGTCATTTTTTTTCAAAGACAAATTAAGAAAAAAAAAGAGATATTATGACTCTGTAAATAAAGATTTACACATCGAATTGATTTTAGTAATTTCAATTAAAAATTTCTTCATATTTGGTGCATCGAAGCTTACTCGAACCTCATTTACCTGCAAAACGCTATAAGAAAAAAAATATACAAGTTGAAAAATCTGCATCCTTCCTCTATTAAAATGATTGTTTATGATTTCTTTTATTATCGTAAAAAAAATTGTCAAATAAATCTCGTTCGCTTAATGTATTTGTTTTTAAATTATTTTCCTATTTCTTTGTACCTTAAAATGCATATAAATGAGATATTATTTCAATCAAGATATCTAAGTTACAGTTTGTAGGTAGAAAAGAAAGCAAAAATAATGTTAAAATCAAGATTATCTAATTCAGATTTTATACAAAAAGTGTACAAATTTAATCTCTCTATATATTCATTCTCTCTTCCTTCCTTCTCTCTCTCTTGTTGTAATTTATACCATGTACTTATAACTCATATAGTATAGTGTTTCTCTTATTAAATCATTATTTAAATACTATTTGAAAGTCTAAATATCTTTAAGAGGCCAAACTTTATATACCTAAGTATCAATGTTACACAACAGAAATTTCTAATAATCCATTTTATAGATATATATACACTCTATAACAAAAAAAACGACGCACCAAGAACGAGTCGTCCGATTGACTCAAAAATTGGTGAGTAGAAAGATTATGCAAAGAATAGAAAATGATTAAAATTTCAGAAAAAATTGAATGGTTTATTTCAGGGTTACACAGTTACAAAGTAACGAAGCTCAATAAGGTGTTGACCCACCTCTAGCCTGGATGCAAGCTGTCACACGCCGTGCAATAGAGTAATAAAGCACTCTGGTGGTTTCCTGCGGTATTTCTTGACAAATTTTTTTCAATCGCCGGGCCAGGTCACGAACATTCCTTGTTAGATGCAGTCGCCTTTCCATCATGTTCTAGACATGCTCGATTGGTGAGAGATCTGGCGATCTGGCTGACCAAGGAAGTGTTTGACAAGCTATAAGGCAGTTCATAGAAATACGTACCGTATGTGGTCTGGAGTTATCTTGATGAAAAATGAGGCCAGGGTGCTGATAAGGGAACGGTAGCAAAACAGCTCTCAGAATGTCGTCGATGTACCGCTGTGCTGTAAGTGTACTCTAATGACGACCAAAGGGGTCCGGCTGTCAAAAGAAATGACGTCCTAGACAATAACTACTGGTTGAAGGCCTATGTGGCGTAAAATAGTGAAAGCAGAATCGGCTGGGCTTCTCCAGACACGTCCTTGATGATCGTCAGGACACAGTTGGAAGCGGGATTCGCCGCTAAACACTATAGGTCCCCAGTCAACAAGATTCCAATCTGATAGAGCTAAGAATCACTGTAATCTGGCTTGACAATGTGCAGGTGTAAATGGCAGGTGGTGTAGTGGTCGGTCAGCCGTCTGTGAATGATCATGGTGGACACTCATGTGGGTGTAGTACGTCTGATGGTTGATAACGATGAATCAGACGCAGTGACAGCTGATCTGACAATCAATCTGTCCCTCCGATCTGCTGTGGCCCTAGATCGACCTCTACCATCATGACGATGAAATGTGCTTTTTTCCACCCATTATTGTCAGCATCTTCTAATGGCCGCATCGTTTCGACCCATATGACGAGCGATTCTCCCATTTACCCAACCTGTCTCTTTCAGTTCAATGATACGACCTCTTTCAAACTCTGACAGTAACTTGTAATGAGCTCGAATCCCTCGGCGAGGCATTTTTTCAGTCTTTGGAAGGTATTCTAAATTGTGCAATGCAACCGAAATTTTGACCATCAGACCGAGAATCGCTTCTTATAGACACCTGCTGAGTGGGCAGTTCCGATGCGCTGTAGCTCCCGCTATTCATTCATTGCACACCAAATTTTAATCATTTGCATGTTCGATACAAATGTCTTCGCATACGGGGAGAGAGAGAATTTCATTACAATTAGACAACTCCTTGGTGCGTCGTTTTTTTTTTTTTTTTTTTTTTTTGGTAGAGTGTATATAAATTCAATGCACAAGATTAAAACTATGTTACACAATCATTATAACTGATAAGAAAAATATGCGATTGTCCAGAAGCAGGAACCTCCCTTCCATTCAAGTGTTATGCCATCATCGAAATATTATCATGCTGTTTTCTTTAGCAAAATACACAAATATAGTACTTGAGATTTTCATGGAAAATTATGGTACATTCTTTTTTGTTGCTTTGTTTGTCTACAACAACTGATATACATATAAGGAATGTAAATCCAAGTAACATACTACAGAAGCATGTCCCTGCATATTTCTATGGTCTGATTCCATTCGATCATCCTGAATTTTATTGACTCTATACATCCTGTTTAATCAAAAAAATTACGAATATTCACTTCCGCTCACAAAGGAATAGAACCAATAGATTTTAGAACATACCAATAGATTTTAAGTATATGAACAGCATTAAATATTTGTATTTGTCTATTTATACCTCTATTTCTTATGTTTCTTAAGTACTGTCCTGTATTCTTAGTATTTTCAACAATAGCCAAATCCTGCGTAAGTAATCACACTCTGAATATTTAATCATTATTTTGCTGATTTGAGCTCCTTTTTTTAAAGTATAATTCTTTTGTATTTAGCTAATAATGGGAGGGCTGTGGAGGTTGTCATCTAATGAGGAATAAAACTTTATAATTTTTACAGAAAAGTGTTTTGTCCAGCGAATAGGGGTTGAATCTGCTTATTAAAATTTATTCATAAACATAACTCTATTATCTTTGAGTTTTTTTAAAGATATTTAAATAAACCCTCTTCACTACTTCACTATGTTTTTAAGTCATTAATGGCCTTTGCAGTGCAATTTTATATTGCAATGTAATAGCCATCTTCCTCTCTTCCCCAAAGCGTAAAGAATCAAACACACACACACAAAAAAAATGTTTCCAACGATTTGATTCTCATCCAAAATAAGAGTTCTGCTTCATAGAACTCGTTAAAATTGATCAATGATTAGTTTGACCCACTACGCGTGGTTTATTTTGGGAGTGGAATGCTGCAAAAAGTTAAAAATATTTTCAAGTTAAGGCAGCTGTGATCTTCGTCGCTTGACTATCAAGTGCCAAAATTTTTGATTGGTCACATTTTTCACGTTCACAATTTTACGCCTCAGTGGGAATGAAGTTTTATAGTGGTGTTAATTATAGCATCCATCTTCCATTATTTTTCTTCTCGTAAGTTACTGATAAAATTTTAAGGAAAATTATCTAATCAACCTCTATTATCTTAATTTTTCTCAAAGATATAGAAACTTTGTTGCACAAATATTAATTAAAAATAAACAAATCAAATCAATTATTAATATATAAATATACGCACACACTCATATACATTTGTTAGTGGTGTGGCTGATGAAGATTAAAAATTATTTACTCAAAATGTGCATTTTCTGGCATACATTTTGTAAAACATTTTATCCACAAGAAAATTTCAGCATTTTACACGACCAACACATAGCCAAAAAGATGCCATCACCGTGCTTTTTTTAGATTCATATAATGGTTATATGTTTAAAAGTATTTAAAATCTTTACTTAGACAACATAAGCTTATAACTGTGTGCTTACAGGACTTTATTTCTTTAATTTACCTTAGAAATTTTAAAACTTTTTCCTAATTTCTATAATACATTCTTCAAACATCTAGCTGGTTAACTTCTAAACTGAATTATTTTGTAGTTTCTCTTATTGTGCTATTTTTCTTTTCTGTTTGGATTTTTCATGTTGAGTTATTTTTTGCCTACCGAGTCGCAAAGGGCTAATATTGGCGTCATCGAACTAGTTTAACCCAATTTATTGGGTTCTAAGACTGTAATTGCTTTTAGAATTGCTAGTCTCCTTTTTTAATTTCAATTTCAATGTATTTTCTATTTTTTCACATAATTATTTAGCTGTATTGTTAATTTTTTAAAATTTTACTATCCATTTATTCATATTTTTAAATATATCTCATGTTTTCTTATATACATATGTGTTTGTGTGCCTGCGTGTATATGCATATATATGTGTGTACGTAAACTGCAAGTCATTATTGTAACACCAGGAAGAAATATAAATAATAAAGCTTTACTAATTGAAAACATACAGAGCTTATTAGGGAAAATATGATTACATTTGATGGTAATTTATAGTTACACAGGGTCCAAAATTTTAAAGCGCAGCTGAGTTTCATGGAATTCTAACCCGGTTAGACATCGAGTTGAACTGGGCTTAGATGACAGATTCAGGCAAGTTATTCCATTCAGCTTCAGGTCTATGCCACACTTCATCAATCAGTGGCTCCAAAGTGGTGGTGACGCAGTATTTTCAGAAACCCATGACCAGATATATTTGCAATAGCTCTGGCTAGAACAAAAGTCAAATACCCTATTTGTCAAGATAGATCAGTACACTATAGAAAACATGCGGAATTAAGGTAGATCAATACACTATGGGAAACATGCACTTTCAGCGTATCTTGTTGAAGGCGGACGTCTTTGAAGCCTCGAAGATAGCGCCCAGTCATTGGCTCCTTAGATCTGAGAAGCATAATACTGACTGCTACTGACCACGTATATATGTTCGTGTCATGTACCCAGCTACTACCTTTACTATCACACTCAATGTGGAGCCAGTATCGAATACCAGTAAAACACTTGCGTTTTCCTTGGCACCTTCAGGTACGATTATGTTCATCATGTTCAACGTGCTGCACGCAGAACACGTCTGAAAAGTCGACATGGTATTACTGCTGCATCCTTCTTTTTTTCGTTGGGCACACCTTTGTCACTGCAGGTGTCTATGCAGCAGTGTCAAGGACAGTCACCGTGCACATAATCTGTGCTTCTCCAGATGTCGTCATACTATCCGAGGGGCTACTTTTGCTACCAACAAGCTCATTTCCTGATTTAAAATTACCTTAGCCTTTTCTTGACGAAGAGTAGCAGTTTGAAAAGATAACACTGCTGTTCGCGTAAGTTGTTCTCGCAGATTTTACATAATTAAAATTACAGAATTGGCTGTCAGTAAGCCCTTTATATAGCTCTAACACCAATATCAAAGAAAAAAATCGAATGAAATATTTAACTAGAGAAACTTCCAGTAAACAAAGACATAACAGAGGGAGAGAGAGAAATTAACCGAAATTTCAATTCAAAATTATGTTAAATACGTATCTTATCAATGTGTGCAGGATATTCATTAAATCACAAAATACTTGTTTTTCCTTTTAAATATAACCTAATCAAATGTTCTTCATTTAAATATATACATATAGTGACATTTAATATTTTTTCAAATCTTTAAATTCTCATAAGCAAAGATAAGCATATTAGAGTGTTATAACGAAGATTAATAAGCGAACTTAGCGGGAAGTTTAAATTCATGTATCTATCACTATTAACTTTCGTTAGGAAAAGTTTAAAACTTTAATTAATCATTATCTAAGAGATGAACGTTTCAGTTACAAAAACCTTCGAACTCTTAGAATTACTTGAATTCAATGTTTCGAACATGAAAAGGATTCCTTCTATCTTTCAGAAGACCGAAATTATAATTCTACGTAAAATTATTTTCCGAGGGATACATTATTTATGGATGAGAACTTAGCAGTCCTTTCTTTCTATCTAATGTAAGGTAATAGATAGAATAAGAAATTCTTAAATTTTAATATCCCAAATGTTATCGAACATTTTCCCTTGTTAGCGTTTACACCTTAATCGCAGTTTAGAGGATTAAGCCTAAAATTTGTATTTAATTTAAATTAGTGAAGGTAGTTCTCTTTTTTATTCGTATCGTCATATCACACTGAATTAACTTAAGAGTTTAATTTCAATGGGTTCAAAACTTTTACTCTGATTTTCTCGGATTAGACAAAGTAATTATTGTACTTAAAAATACAAATTACTATCATTGAAGTACCTTTATTTATGTTATAGTTTCAACTTCAACAAGAACAAGGAAGTTTATAAAGTTTATACCTTTTTTTAAAGTAATATTTAGAGGACAAGTAGTTTTTAGTCAAGTGCACTATACATGTTTAAGGATACTATGTATATTTTAGTAAAATTATCCATAAAAACTTTGCCAACATGTGGATTTTTTTAAAGAATAAGACAGAAGTTTTCTTAAAGAATATCATATGAATTTTTGTAACGATTGACGTGTTGATTTTAATAAGGAATAATTTCATTTATTTTTTAAGGAATGATTTATTGATAAAGTGAATGGTACGCAATAAATTTAGAAAACTGAAACATTCATTATACAATATGAACAAAAACCAGGAACAGATATATCTCAGTCAAGCATCAACATATTAGAAATAACAATAAAAGGAAAGCCGTACGTTTCGAAAAAATGTCAAGAGCAATTCTTATTATTTAAAACATTTGAAACAAAGCGCACACCTCCCATTTCAAGTAACATGACACATCAAATTTGTTCATCAAGATCTATGACCAATTGGGACATAAATTCCACCTCATTCCCTTTTCCCGCATGCTAATTTAGTGTCGTTGGTTCTCGAGAATTCCGCCGAAGGTTGGAAATCAAGTGTAAGAACTTTATTCATCGTTAGTCTTTTCTTTGTTATGGTTGCCTCACGCAATATGCAACTTCTTTAACTTTGAAGAAGCCACGCAGAATTGTATTTACCCACACTTAAGATTTATTTCCTGAGGCCAATCTAGACAATTTCTTGTACTTATTTGCTTCTCGAGCTCTACCTTTGCTGAAAAAAAGGAAATATATATAAAGTACAGGAATACATTAACTTGAGCAGTCATTTTTGCGCTATCTCTACACCTGAGGCCAATCCAGATAGAATAAGAAGTGGCACAGTTAATGGAACCTCTTCTTGTAAAGGGGAACAGTATCGAATGGTGAGCGTCAAGATCACTCATTTATTGTTACTTGTGAAAAATGTCTCTTTTGATATCCTTCCGTGTCTTGTTCATGGCCAGAGGGACTTTGCTTTGTGATATAGCTTTTCCAACTGTCAGGTTTAATCGGTGTTTTATCTTGCATATATTCGTGGCTAGTTAGAAGTCTTGAAGGAGGGGTTCGTTTTTTCTTTTTGATGTACGGTGTTGAATGCTCTTCATGGGGAACGTACCAACATTGCATAGGGGATTGTATCTATAGTACACCTAAACATTTATTCAGGTTCCTTTCACATAGCTCAAAACTTTTACATATAAAATGTTTTATTTGATGTATATCTTGAGAAATTTTTAATGCTCGGTGTTTCCCCCCCCCCTTTCTTATAAACGGCAATTAAAATTTTATCTCTGAGCCTTTTTAACTTTGGGATATATTTAGAATTTTTTTCCCTTTTTCGTTTATTTATCCGTATTCAAATGTATTTTGATTAACTTGATCTTTAACAACTACTTTTTTGAAAAGTGGTTTTTTTTAAAAAAAATGAAAAGTTCAATATTAAATCCCAAGGGCTCCGAAAAGATGAAAAAAATATGATGAAATGGCTCAAAATTATTTTACTAAGACTCAATAAATATTAAAGAAGTTTATCAAAATGCTCTAATTTTTCTTGAGTTAATTATTCCAAAGTTGGTGTAGGAGAGGGGGTGCCAGCTCAGGTGTCGTCCACGTCACTTCACCATGGTTCAAAATGACGTGGTCCGTCGCCAAAAGTCCTCGTGTAGCTAAACAGTGCGACGTTAATATTCAATCAATCCATCCAAAGTTGGTAAGTCAGGGAAATGAGGCTACAATTATATCGTAAGCATTTACGTTTCAACATGAATTTTAATAATCTTTGCGTTTAACCCTCTCGCTGCGCATCCCGAGACTTCCACGGGCAAACGTAGGCGTAATACACGTAGCACTGCACAGCGAGAGGGTTAATCTACTGTTGTAAAATAGTTAAGGGTGTTTCATAAGAGATCGACAAAAATTTAAGAGGAGATAATGCGTGTACAAGCAAAAAACTTTAATCAAAACAATACATAGTCATAATTAAAGATGCTAGATGGTGCGGAAGATGATGTTGTTATACAAAGTAAAACACACAGGAACGATTAAGTTACAAAAGCAAGTTTAATGGTATGTGATTACAACAAGTGTTCAAAACAGTGAGACCGACACAGTGGCTATACATATGGTACAACATTGAAGAAAGAATTAGAGAATTTTGTGAAAAACACCAGACACCCTTGCAGTGGTCGAAAATCGGATGAGGAGTTCTGCGGATTCTGTGGTTGTTTGATACGTAAGAGTATTCATCTGCACTCACAAAAGAATTCGAGACATGGAAGATCTAGCGAAGTGGTGGCTGTGTTACAAGACCTTCTCGCCTAATCCATCAGTTCGGAAACCTTAAATCCAAATTGTTTCTCACATCTCGTTCATAGTTGACTTCTAATTGCCATTGTGTTGGACAGTACCTGCCGGTAGTGTAGAGGAATGTTGTTCAACATCTCTGGGAGGACCTGCTGCAAAAAAGTGAGGTATTTCCCCCCCCCCTTTTATACGTTCGGGAAAACATAAGGACCGAGGATGCAATCACTCACTTTAACTCACAAAATTTTCGAATCCAATTCTCATTTTCATTAAATTCTAGTTTCTTCTCATTTCTTAATTGATATGTTTTTTGATTTCAATAGTATGAATTAATGAACATGAACTTTATGAAGAATCAACACTGAAATAGCAGTTTCCATAAAATAAGCATGTGTTAAACATGTTTCTATTACATAAGCATGCAAATGTGAATTTCAACAAAGAACGATTCCCAGAATAATCTCTAATAATTTACTTAATTCATTGTGTAGTCTTAACGAAGACCTTAATTCAAGGACTGAAATAAAAAGTTATGCGGAACTTGATCAGTCATAAGGTATATGCAAAATACTTATTTAAATGACCTGCATGTGGCTTTCACCTAAAGAAATTTATTTTCTTCTTTATGTTCTAATAGACGAAAATCATGGTTAACGAAATGAAATAAAAGCTTAAGAAATATCTAGTATTACAAAAAATATATAAACTCGAAAATTTCGTTAAGTAATTCATTTCTTTCTTCCATGTCATATTTCATAAATGTACGACTAGCTTAAAGGACTAGTTCCGGCTCAAGTTCGAATCGGTATTTTAGTTTCCTGTCATCGTCTAGACTACCAATTCTGCTTTAACGAGGTTTGTCATATTTGAACTGTCTGTCTAACTTCTATTTTCCACTTCACTGAAAACAGTGTAGAAATCAAATCAAAATAACGCACAAAGAGTAGAAAGAACCTACTGATGAGCCCTTTTATTTATTTTCCTTTTCTTCTTTTCATTTTAAAATAATATCTATCGGTCAAAAGTTTTGGAAATAAAAGTTGAAGAAAGCGCATACTTTTTTCTATTAGATTATTTTTCAAAAAATTTGAAGACTTCGCTATGTGAAAGCGGTAGGGATATTTCGTTAAGACGTGCGACAAGATTGTTTTTGACAAGGGAAATTTTGGGTTCTTGTAACCACAATTTCTTTTATATTGTTTTGTCTTTGCATATTTGCATTTTTTAAGTAATCGTTTATTTGAGTATCAAAAAGAATTAGTTTTTAATCCAAGTTTTTTTTGTCAGTGAACAAAATATGCGATTTGATAATTTCATTCTCTTAAAGAATTGGATTTTTTTTCAATATTATATAAAGCTTTTAATTATTTTGAATCCATTCATAATATAACACTTTTATCAAATACTTAAACGTAAGAAAAAATTTTGGAGAGAAAATTTAAATTTTATTTGCTTATATGAAGCCATGAACAAAATTTAATCGCAATTAAATTTGGTAAAATTTTGAATAGAGAAAAGCGAAAAAATAAAGATCACGTAAATAGAGAAATGTTTCATTTTGTAAATATTATGAAAGTTTTAAATTAATATATTTAAAAACGATATTTTACTTTAAACTTAAAAACGTGAAAAATGGAACAATTTACAACTAGTTTTACTTCTATTCTCTTTGCAGCTCTAACTAATTTTTTATGGTACATATGATTTTATTTATTAAATGTGTTTCTAGGAAAAGTATCTGTATTATTTATTTTAAGGAAATTTCATCTTCACCTCCAAGATTGCAAGGACGGTAAAATAAATTCTGGCTGTATATTTGAAAGTAAGCTGAAATTGAGGCATATCCCTCGGTATTTCTCAAAGAGCACCAAAATACTAGACATGCATTTTAACAGCTGGTTTGACGTTGCTGATGGGACTACTTTTTAGTTCTCTAAATGTTTCTTCGTATAACTTATAGGGGAAAATGTCTCTTTAAAAGTGTTCTATATAAGTTGCTTTTTTCTCTTATCTTTCCTTCTTTTTTCCATTTTTCTTTCATTTTTAATTTTTTTGGAATAGATTTTGGACTTTGGATTTGTACTAACGTTTGAGTGAATAGTTCTGGTATCACTGACATAAGTTCTCTCAAGTATTATAATATATATATCACTTTAGAAAGAAGCAATTTTTATAGAGAGTTATTTAGCATTCTGTGTGTATTTTATATCAAAATTAATAAAAATAATAGCTTCAATGTTATCACTATGAGTAGTGTGAAAATTATGAGGCAGAGATTAATGTTCTATTACCGTCCTTCCCATCTCCATAGTTTTAAGTTAGAAGCTATGCACCATTCAGTATAGTTATTAGTTCTCGTACAGGGAAGGATTATTTTAAAATAATTGGAATCCTTAGGTGTTGCCTCCATTCTTGATTACACCAAAAAACAATCATATAGAATAACAAACATTTACAGCACGTTCAATGAAATGAACATTTCAAAGTCATCAAGTGGTTCAGTGGGGTTGCTAAGAGATCATCTTAGTTGTCGTACCTGAACTGAATGTTTTTCAGAATTAAGAGATCGAACTCTAAGAGCTTTCCCATGTAATTCTATAAAACGATTATAGTTTAAACCTAACACAATAAATGAATAAATGTACGGAAAATAGCTAATTTTTTTAAAAAAAAATATTGATCATTTTTAAAAATATAATTTTTCACTTTTTGTTATTTCTTACTTTATTAAAACAAATAGCAGTATTATACAAATTTCGATCTCTCGGCATTTTTTTTCAAATAAGGCTTTATTTTCTATCCACTCTTTGTATTGATAAGACACGAGTCACCTGTTATAAATATTTATCATCCGAAAAACATTTTTTTTTTTAATTTATATTTCCATTAACAAAAAACTAAAGCTTTCATTGCATTTTTCATGATATACTTTTGATTGTTTCGACCCAATTGAATAGTGCTATTTATATGTTGAACGTATTTAAAACCACAAAAACTTTATTTATAGGAAGTTTGTGTATTAATGTCATTATGTGTTTGACTATAATAGAAGGAATGCGAGTTCTTTCATTGAAAATAAAAACAACTTAAACATACAAAACACCGTTGAATTTCGCTCCAATCTTGATGAAGAAAAATATGAGTTCCTTAGCACAAACAAAAACAGAAAATGCAAAAGGTTATAATGTATAGACGTCAAGCAACGCAAACGAAAAGAGAGAAGTACAACGTATAGACACACACAAAAAAAGTCGTCGGCTCTTCTCCAATTATCTATCTCACTCACTCTGAATATCCCTCCTGGGAGGACCACATAACAAATGAAGAAACTAAACTTGTCCGAGTCTACTGAGGATATTTTAGAGTGGAGCCTGCGCAAAAATGGAGAAACCCAAGAACAAAAGCAGGCATTAAATTAAAGACAGCTCGCTTTATTGAAAACCGGAAAATGTTTTATGGCTTTTCTTGAATAAAATAGTTAATTTGAAACTCCGTGTCTTTAAATTCTCTCTTGGGAGGCTCAAAAGGGTTAAGGTAGTGGGTGGATAAATATTTCATTTGGAGGGAGGGGGTTTTTTTTGGTTTTATTTTATTTAATTTTCAACTAATTTTTTCAAGGAAAATATTTTTCTTTGTCAGTGGGAAAAATATTGAACGGTCCCATAATGGTGTTTTTTAGAAAGATAATTTTTTTTTTTTTTGAGTTTGTTTTTTTTTCTTCGGAAGAGTGGATCGCATGCTCAGACTGGAAATTTAGATTTATTTTTCTGTATTGCTAATTTAAAATTAAATATGTGGAGCATATTTTAACTTTTTTTTTGCTTATGATGTAAGACAGTACTTTAACGTATGCGATTATGCCGAAGACTAGCTTATGTTTCCTAGCTGAGCATTATGAAAATTTTCTTCGCTAAACCACCTTTAATGGTATAAATTTAGTTCCCTCAAAGCTGTTTATAAATGCCTTAGATTTATAAGATTCTATCATAGAATTAACTCAAAATTCAGAAAGAATATAAACGAGTGTTTATTCCAGGGGTGGCCAACCTTTTGGGGAAGAGTGCCACTATCTGTGATAAAAGAAATATGCGTGCCATTTCCAACTTCTCCAAATATTAAACAAACAAACAAACAAAAAATATGAAAAGGTGAAAAAATTGTTACTTATTATCTTATTATGGGATTTTCACGTAAATAGCACATTTTTTAATGCAAGTCTCTCTCTCTCTCTCTCTCTCTATATATATATATATAATAAGAGATAAATATTCAATAAGTAAAACTGAAAAAAAATTGAAATTGCAAGATAACTAGCCGTTGAAGGATATATGAAAATATGAAAAATAGATGCTACAGTATTATAAACATTGCTGACTTAGGACAGTATGTAAAATAATTTAAATAAAAGTGGTGTTGAACATGTTTTGTGGTCATCCAACCTTCCCCCTTTATGTTAATAATACTGAGTAAAATACTATTGAAAATAATGGATAGAATATCTAAATCTATTACAAGATAAAGGTAACTTACCTAAAAATTGCATTCAAAAATGCATAGCCCGCACTAAATCTGAGTACAATAAACAAGTTATTGCCGGATACTGGACCTAAATGTAAATTCAAAGAAGGGGAATGGCTGAATCGTAGCACTTAACAAAAGTATGAAAAGAATAGAAATAAAAAATTAAAAAGAGAGTTTACATACTACCATTACTTTAGGAACACAAGGATTATATATGAATTAAAAAAATAACAAGAAATAATTTTTTTTAATTTTCAAATATAGAGGTAACTAAATCTAGAAAAAATGATAAATTTATAATAATAAACTATTATTATTCTAAGGAATTTTAATCCTCACTATTTAGAATTTCTGTATTCAAATAACTATTAATAAAATTAATTGGGTATTTTTGAATTAAGCAATATTTAGTAAAATGTTAATAGTTTTTCATTTTTTCTGATTTTTTTGAAACTAGAAATTTATTGCGTTGCATATACTTAATAACAATACTTCTGAATATAAAAACATGTACATTACTCTGCCAATGAGGGATTTTCATAATATTTAATTTAAATTCTTCTCTTTTTTCCTAAATATTAGTAACTATAAAATTATCTATTAGTTTGATTTATATATCAAGAAAATTTGCTTCATACTTGTTACTATTTGTTTGAATTAAATTAAGATATTGTGGACAAAAATTAGTGTTAGGTTTAAAATTGTCTTGCTTCCTAAAAATGATAATATCATCTATATAACGAAAAATGTATTATTCAGAATTATTAATGAATCTATTTTCAAAGTAATGTAAGTATAAATTGACAAAACAGTTGCTAGCAAGGCCACCTTGTGGCAAACCTTTAATTTGTTGATAATTGTTACCAATATAATCTATATAGTTCTGTTTCAGTACAAACCTATGTATACATAGTATAGTATTTTTGTCTTTTTTTATTATAATATTTTTAAATTTCCACTAAATTCACACACACACGCACAAACACACACACACACACACACACATATATATATATATATATATCCGTGTGTGTGTGTTTGTGTGTGTTTAGTGGAAATTTAAAAATAATATAACAAAATTGACAAAAATAGTACTTGGGTTCCATTGTTAATAAACATTTTACAGGTTCAATCAGTTAAGTTAGACATAAAATAAAAATAATTAATTTAAAACATTGAAATCTAAATAATTATTAAACCCTCAGTACTTACTTAATGTGGCTATTGAAATTATACTCCCCATCCCCAATTATGCATATTAGGATTAGCTTTTGAAGATACTAACAAAATTATGTTATTATAGGTGCACATCAGCTAGTTTCAAAAGATACTTTGTTTTTATGTTTATAATAGAAAATATTTATTCACAAACATGCTCATCCAAATTCTGAGGGGTTTCTTATGTCTGAAATATCCACATTTCAATAAAATTGTGACATTTTTTTATTTGTTTGTATTTTTTCTAATTTTTTTAATAAATCTTCGCATGCCATTATTACAACTCCGCCGTACCACACTGTCACATGCGTGACACCCCTGGTTTATTCACTTCGTACTTTTATGTAACAAGAGGGCTATTGGCAACGGATCTCATAATTTTGAACCTCGGTTAAGTGATGAGGATGACATCTGAATTGCCTCCCCCCTTCTCAAAACTACCACACCAGCAGAAGGACTTTGAGCCTTGACTGATTTATTGTGCACCAAGCCCTCTTCTTGGAGGGGAACCCTTCAGTGGAACTGGGACTTGAACCCACGACACACTGGCCATGACTTCTTGTCCATAAACAATAGGCTACAGCGGACACTTTGAAATAGTTCTAAAAAGGGTGAACATCCTCAGTAAAAAATAATCTTTTTTCACACTTTATCAGTACATCTGAAATAAGTTTAGTAAAACTAAAAAATTGAAAATCCTATCTATGTCTAAGGAAATTTCAGAATTTTCAGAGATGTTAATGCATGCTTTGAGAGACCGATTCATTACAAGTACCTTGTTTATTTTTCAAATAAATAACCAAAAAAATATGTACCGACATTTATGTTAAATAATTAAGTATATTATGTAACTTGAGATCGAAAATTAAAAGTCATCACTTCCGAGACAGTTCTTTGGAATACAAATACCTAACATTCACATTACAAATTTAACACTACATTTTTTTTTTTGTTTTCTTATGAATAGTTTAAGCTAGATATTGCCTTTTTTTTTAAAAAAAATTGCGTTTTCTGACATTTATCTTTGAAATTAAAAATAGCTTGGTAGATCTTATTCATGAGGAATTGATCCTTTCGTTTTAAATGCTCTGTATAAAAATACGTCATCTAAAAGAAGAAATTACGATTTTAATCTTTTTTAAATCAAATTTAGAATTCAATTCTTTAGTAAAATTGTCTAGACAATGTTAAGAAAGTTTTACTTCAACAAATATTTAGTAGATACTTTCGTCGTAATAAGGAGAAGAGCTTGCAATATATTTTCCTTTTAATCTTTTTGAAGTATTGTAGACAGTTTAAAACGTGATTCGACTTAAAGCACTGCTAAAATGTTAGAAATATTATCCATTTTAATAAAAGAATATATATATACAAAATATATTAAAAATATATTTTTTCAAAATTCTTTTAATTTTTTTTTTATGTATTTTCAAAAAAATATTTTTTGAAAAAAAATGATGCTATGTTGCTTCACACTAAAAAGGATACAAATGTCAGACCATTTTTTTGTTTTTTTTTGTTTTAGTGAAGAAAAATGCGTTTGAAAACATATAAAGAATTACTGTATTTGTAAGGCTACATTTTTCAAAATTTTAATTTAAGTCATTGATAAATTAACTGAAAAGATTCAAACTCTTAATAGTTTTAATTCAGAATATTTTAACGCACACACAACGGGAAGTAGATATATTCTCTCATTCTTATCTAAGAGTTATCAGTTTAAGATTCACTAATTACAGTAAATCTCTAAAAACTTACATATTTTTCTTTCAATAAAAATGTAATTCTGGTAGAAAGCATATTTCATCACACTTGATTAATTTAAATTTCCTCATTGAGGTAAAAAATAAATTATAAAAATAATTTATATTTCATTTGTAAAGAAGCCTATGGACATTAAGTATTCACAAATAAATAAACTGCTGGCCACCGTAAATGCAACAACAAGAAAGACAAGAGATAGCACAGCAAAATTTATTTTCAAGATAACATGTTGACGAAGTATCAAATGATTAAATTTATAGACTTCTGTGAAGTGTGGCTCCTGCCAGAATCAGTAGTTAGAGTAGCCACCATTGTTGGAGATCACCGCTGCCACACGCCTCGGCATTGATTCAAAGAGACTTTTGGATGTGTTCTTGGGGTACCACAGACCAAGCAGCTTCCACACGTTGCCATTGATCTGGTGTAGCAACTGGGGGTTGTAATCTGGGTCAATCGTTGACCAACCATGAAAGACATGTTTACTATCAGCGAAAGATCCGGAGAGCAAGCCGGCCAGGGAAGCAATTCAATCTGGTGATTGACGAAGAACCTTTGGATAATGCGTGCCACGCGTGGTCGCGCATTATCCTGGTGAAATATGGCTGTGGCAAAGCCCTGAAAGTAAGGAAGTACAACTGGCTCCAACACCTCAGAGATGTAGCGTTGGCTATTTAAAGTACCAGCAATGCGTAATAAAGGAGTGCGAGAGTGTGATATCCAATACCGCCCCATACCATAATACCCGTTGCAGGACCAGTGTGGTGGTGTGTGGTGTTCTGCATCCTCTCTCCACGGTATTTCCAGACTCGAATCAGACATTTGTGGTGTTGAAGACTGATGTGTGACTCGTCAGTAAAGACAACTTCATTCCATTCTGCCTCCCACATTCTTTCTTCATCACACCATTGGCGGCGGAGACGTCTGTGGTTCTGCGTCAAGGGTAGACCAAGCAATGGACGTCTTGCGGACAGACCACTCTGCTGTAAACGGCGTCGAAAGGTACGCGCAGACACTGAATGATGAGTTACAGATTCAATTTGCCTGCCCTCACGTGAAGTGGTTCACTGAGGTGGATGTGATCGACCACGTCGTTCCGTCGTACCCTGCTACATCCAACGGTCACATATCCGCATTACAGTTGTTTGGTTTCTTCCAATACGACTACTGATTTCCCTGAAAGATAATCCACAATCTTGGTAGGTCACTATCCTTCCTCTGTCGAACTCGGATACCTGATCAAACGCTGATCGCTGTTTTCTACGAGACATAACTGATCGTTTTTTGAAAAAACCACAAGAAAAACACTATTGCCGAACTTGAAATCGTCGTAATCTCCAAGCCTTAAATAGAGCTTTGAGGTGGCGCCACAGGCGCGCGTGATGTGTGTCTGCGCTGAAATTCTAAACATTTGTATATCTCACCTCCGCTAATGCATGTTGTAAATTTCATGTTATTTTCATGCTTCCTTCAGGGTGTTGCATTTACGCTGGCCAGCAGTGTGATTGCAATTTCTTTGATACAAAAGAAATTTTAAATGATTGAAAAATACAGTGTTTTGGGGTATCACTCATTAAATTTAACCCTTATTAACCGCATTATGTTTTATTGCATTTCTGTTCATGCTTTTTTTTTTTGAATCACTACATTGAAAATTAAGGGGTATACATGAGCAAAATACTCAACTTTGGGAAATTTAATTAGTTAGAGCTAATTAATTAATTAATTAAAGATATTCAACTGTAAAATTAATTATACACACTGTTCACTTAAAATAAATAGTCAAATTGTTTTCTAAGGGATCTTCATTAACATACTAAAAAAATAAGACCTTTTGACATTAACTATTTTTTCGGAACAAAAATGACAACCTTCGCAATCAGCTAGAAACGCAATTTATACTATAGAACTATTCGTCTTCCCCGCTTAAGTACGCATCTTAGAACCCCTGCTGCCATATATCTTGGAAGAGTGGATTTAAAAGAATATTCCTGCTAAGTATCGTCAGAGTATTCGTGAAAATGATTATTCTAAGAAATTTTAAAGTGAGTGGTACTTATAAGTACCATCGGCAGATAAAAGGTTAATATAGACGTATGTAATTGACCGAAAATGTGAAAAATGTGTTTGTGTTTATTTAAATTTAAATTTCTTCACTGTACGCTTTTGAGGAAGTTAAGATTAGCTTTACTCTTATGCAACACATTTCGAAAGCTTAAATTGAAATAAAAAAAATAACTAATTTTATAAAAATGTTAAAAACATGGTGATACATCACGTACATCTGTTTTGTTATCCTGCAAATGCCTAACATAAGGCAACGTCTATGAAAGACACATGGCTCAATTTCCGACCATTATAATAAGTCACAAAAGATCGAAAAGGGGAGACATTTTTCAAAATAGTCCCAAAATATGCATTCACAAATCGACATGGATAAACAAACTATTTTTATAGAGCATCACAACCATTCTCCATTCAAACCTAAAATTACCTTTTATGACACAAAAAGAATATTCATGACAAACGCAGGCCTCTTTCCACCCTCACAATCCCAGAAATCTATCTAAAGGTACGGGATATTGAGGTCGTTTTGCTTTTCGTAATGCCCTATACCACAAAGCCCCAAGCGATTGTTATATTACAATCGGAAAGAAGTAGCATATCTCGAGACAACGTATACAATGTTTTGTATGGGCGAATGCTATTTCACCAGATGAAAAAGAATGGGAGGGAAGAAATAAAAAAAGAACTCCGAGAGATGGAAAAGAAAAATAATAATAATAAATAAATAAATAAAAAAACAGGAGATGTTCGCGGGATCCTGTTTTCGAAACATCTTACCTCTTTCTCAAACCGCAATTTCTTAGAATATATCGTTTGGCCAATCCTCCCCTATTCCCTTAAAAGATACTTACGACTGGGTCAGAGATGCGTTACGTTGTCTTGAAGTATCCGACAGGGTCATTGTTAAGGGGCACAAGTTTATGCCTGTGAGAGAGGAAGACATCCAAGAAGGGGAGACCTACGTATGTGGAAAAAGAATGAGGAGATATTTGTCACTGTACGCGACGCAAATGAAGGATGGTAAGAACATTTTTATCTTGTTAGTCGGTATGTAATGGTGTAGGGATTCAATGGTTTTTGGTGCAGGCGGTAGCTTACTCGTGCGTGTATTTTCAGATGGATGAGTAGGGAGGCAGAGATATAATTCCAAAAAAAAAAAGTTTTTTCTTTTTTCCAAGAGTTCGCGTTTTTTAAGGAAAGAAAATAAATAAGGGTAAGAGGAAGTTTGTGAGACAGCTCTGTTCTGATGTATTTCATCATTCTATTCAAAAATTGGTTTGGGTAAAAAAGCCTTTAAAAGGCACGATATCTCAAATGACAGATGGTGATTTATCATGATGAGAATCTAGGGCGCTTCAGATTTTTTTGATAGGTTAAATAAAAAAAAAAATTTAAGATTTAAATTATTCTGCATGATGGTTTAAATATGCCTTAAAACTGTGTGAGTTTATTGCGAAAGTACAATAAAAAACGTGTTTGAGAAAAGAATTTTTGAACAAAAAAAAATGAGACATTTTTTAATAGATAATTATATAAAGTATTTGAAATGTGTACAATTTTTTAAATACTGAGTGACATTTAGAAAATAAATACAAATAAACTTTTCAAAGCTATAAAGGAAATTTTTCATTAGCTCTATTAAAATTTGAATGAATTTTTATTAAAAAATATTATTAATTAATATTTACAGAGTTAAATTGATTTTTTTTAGGCATATTCGCGTATTTTCAGTTATATTTCAAAAGAATGATTAATAGTTGAAATATTTATGAGTTGTTCAATATGTTTGAATTTTATATGAACATATTAATGTATTCCTCTAGCTGTTTTTAAGGCCTTTTTTCCTGATACGAGATAGAATATTCAATCTCAATGTGTGTGTGCACATATTAATCAATACCTTATAGAATAAATTGCTTTATATACTTAAAAGTTTGAAAAATGTTAACAAAATTCGAATTCTTATTAATGATTTTTAAAAATGTTTTAACTCTAAAACTTTCTATTCAGATTTAACTAAATTTCTAAATGAGATTATACTGACTTTATATATCAAGTTGCAGACTTCATGCACGAAGTTAACTTATAATCAATTAATCAAACTTGTGTTATAACTTCAATCAAAGAAATATATATATATATATATATATATATATATATATATATATATATATACAAACGTACACGCATGAATGTCCCGAGAAGTATTTTTTTTTCACAAGTGCGGATGTATTTTCAGTTTGTTTAAAACGAATCCCGCAAAACAAGACTGGTTATACTAGGGAATTATTTAAACTAAAGAATCACATTGCACACAAACTGGAAATCTTCAACTATTCATGCAATGGAATAAAAGTAGGTTGGAAGTAAGAAAAAAAAAATGAAAAATGTATTTTATTTTTTGTAATATTATCTTTTCACGCAAATCTTTTATTTTGAATATACATTAATTTTCTAGTTAGCTTTTTCTATTAGAATTTTCAATACAAGAAATTGAAATTCAATCTAATTTATGTAAGAGGCAGCAAAGCTCTTTGCCATCCACAATAGCTTGTACAATACAAAGACTTTAAAATAAATAAATTTTGACTCGTATCTAAATGTGATTCATCGAATTTTCAATGCGCAGAATTATCATTGGGATTTTGCCGAACAGAACGATTTCAACACATATCAAAGTAACAGTAAATGTCAAATCTCCTAGACGATTTGTTGCAATAGTAAAGTTTGTGCATATGATATTTTCGAAATGTATATGACAGCGATTCTTAACATGTGAGGCATGACACCTTAGGGGGTTAAAATTTTTGTGATTCTTTTGTGGAATATAAAGTATTATAGATAAAAATACTGTAAGGATTTAAAAAATCATTCGAAAAGAATAGCGAGATAAGAATTATTTGGAAAATGTGATCTCAAGCACTTTAAGTTTGACGTAAAGAATGAATACTTTTTTATTTCATTGTTATATATATAAATATATCACGCTATGTATATACTGTAAGTTTTCTTTTTATATAATTGTTTTAAGTATAGTGTTCTCTTTAACAGAAATATATAATGTTCACAATTTTATTGATCTCATTTTTTTTTTTTTTGATATCTTACAAAGTTTAGCCGCAAATAAATTATAGTTTAAAAAATTAAAAAAAACACTCTTTGATTGTGAATTGAATAAAAAGTGAAACAATAATTCTTAATATAAGAATAAAATGATTAACGAGAAAATTAATGTCATTGGGATAAAAACGTATGGTGCTCTATATTATTTGTTATAATTTCTTATTAGGACTATTCCAAAATGCAGAGTTAGTGTAAAAATGTAGTACAAAGCACACCCCACGCTTTTACCACAACGACATTAATTTTCTCGCTAATCATTTTATTCTTATATTAAGAATTATTTTTTCACTTTTTAGTTCGATTCACTATAAAAGCATGTTTTTTAGTTTTTTTTTAACTATAATTTATTTTTCATTTTTTAGTTCAATCTACAATAAAAGCCTGTTTTTTTTTAGTTTTTAAAAGTATCATTTATTCTTTGTTGAATTTATCCTTGAGTTTGATATTTGGAGCCTGAATTATGTGGCTGCTTGAATTAGTCTTGCTCTTCAATGGATATTAATTAACAGGTCTGAAGGGTATTTATTCTCTCAGTTTACGGGGCCTCGGATGAGTCCCATATCGTTATATTTCAAAGATTCCGTCTCTACGTATACAGGTCTAACTAATAAAAGTGTGTTAAGAAGAAATATTAAATGTCAATCGTATTATATCTCCTTTTAAACATATTGCTATAATGTAAATTCGTATCGTCACTTCTAAAAGTATTGCTTTATAAATATAAAAAATATTTAGCAGTTAGAACATAAATTTTTATTCACATGCACGAGTCTTTTTTTTTCCTTTCTCACATAAAAAACACTTTTTTTGTTCGTTTTATTTGTATTAATAACAAGCGTTTGCATTTTTAGGGTTGCACTTTATTAAGGGGTAGGGTCTTTTAGTCGCCATATCTGGAATTAGTCGCCAAATTTGGAAATGGAGTATGGAATTAGTCGCCAAATCTGGAAATGGTATATGTAATTAGTCACCAAATCTGGAAATGGTATATGCAATTAGACACCAAATCTGGAAACGATATAATGAATTAGTCACCAAATCTAGAAATCCTTAAAATCATTATTTTTGACGATCCTGATCATTACAATGGAACCAAATTTTGAAATCATTGTATTGTCATCGGTCCTTGACAAGTGTGTAAAATTTCGAATTAATCTGACCTATTAAAGTGGGTAAAAATCGAGTCCAAAGATTCCATCACATACAAGTAAAACTTATAAAAGCGGGTGAACAAAGTTAAAATGCCTTAATAAAGTAAATTGCCTTATAAGACTTCAGTCAATCCATTGGTTTCATCATCTTGAGCATTCCAGTTCCTTTTTGCACTTCTTGAAATCCTATCCCACTTTAGTTGCTCCTTTGTGTAAATGTGACTTTGTTTTGTTCTATGGTACCTCCTCCCTCCACTGGGATTATGTTCAATTCTATATAATATAAATATGTTAAAAGCTGAAGTGAACGACATGTCTTTTTCAGTATAGAACAACACTCCTGTATATGTTGACAAATCGATGTATTGAACTCCGTTATACCATTTTAAGAAGATATTGGCAACTATTTTTATACTGTTGCACATATTCAACTTGGGTGGTCACTCTTGTTATATTCCTTCCATTTTCTATGATGATGTTAATTTTTCTTTTATCTCTAGCAGAGACTTACTCTGTTTTAGCCTACAAATTGAAAGTACTATAAATTATTTAATTGCATGCAGGTGTAAGGGTTTGAATTCAAAATTTGTCTTCAATGAGTCGAGGCTTCTAAAGATTTATGAAATTGAATAAGCTATATTCATATACAGACTAAGCGTCGTAATTTATTTTATATTTCCTAGGGTAAAAGAAATAACATTTGAAAAGAATCTGAGAGTTCGAGTGAAATTTGAGGTTCAGGTAATGAAATGTTTCTTTTTTTTAAATTACTTCTTGTACCATCAATAATATTACTTGATTCTGTTTTACGTTACTTAATTTTATTGCCATGAATGTAGCCTGCGGTGCTACATGTTTTTAAATAATTGCTGGTGTGTTTGAATTTTATTTTCTTTGAATTCGTTTTTGAAAAATGAATGGATCGCGTATTAAATTGGAATTTTTTTTTCTTTAATATCTTTAGGAAAATTTTGGGTATTTCGCTATTTTCGTGCTAATACGGTATTATCTCTCTCTTTCACAGCTGGTCGAATTCCATGATTTAACGGCAAAAAACTACAGTAACCAAAGAGAGAAAGTATTGAAAATAAAGAACATTTAAAAATAAAAGAGGTAGTTTTTTTGCGAATTTGATTTAGATAAATTTGAAGACTAAAAAATGCATTTAGATTTTCTATAACGTTATAAAATGGAGGCAACTAATCAGGAACGTCTTAAATTTTTTTGAGGCCCTGGGGCCAATAAGATCTTAAGAATTTTTTTATGCCCTAGGCCCATATGCAAAAGTAGACCCTACCTGAGATCTTTAGAAGTATACAGTATGTAGAATGCATTGTCGAATACTCGTACAAACGGTAGTTTGAAACAAATAAATGAGCGCGACTCACAATCTTGCAAATCTAGGTACAAACTGGTTCGCTCGATGGCCACATTTCGACTAAATGAGTTGAATGATTGCTTATGGCATTAGGCCTAGGTCTAGGCATGGACAACGATCATCATATAATAATACAATCTTACCACTTTGTGATAGCCCCCTACCTGGGAAGCCATCTCTTCATCTACTCGACCTAGATCTGTAGGAGGGTTGATGACCCAAGAGTTAGCCATAATAAAACCAATTTATTACTATCAAATATAATAATCAAAGACAATATTACTATAGGGAGGAAATCAAGAGTGATATATTGCAGCTCTAAATCTTATGTGAATAAGCGCCTGAAATCCTAACCGCTTAGCTTTAAGTAAAATTATATTATAAATCCTAACTTCCTTAATTTATTTGAATAGCTAAAGCCGGATCTATAATTATGCGTCTAAGTTCAGGTCCTTACCATAACCACACTGCGTTCAGCAACTCAGCTTCCTTTCTTCCTTCTTCTTCACGATTACTAAACCTCCACTATATATCTACTAACTAATCTGTATGTCAAGGTTTCTTCTTTAGAGGGTTTGCTGTGAAATAGTTCAATTGATGGCCCCAAAGATTCTCCAAGAGGATTAGAAGAAAAAAACTCCGTAAAGACTCATCACAACTTTTGCCAGTTGACATATAATTTGAAGTTCCCTGTTTTTTTTTTAGAGAACATTTACGGGAATAATATTTGACTATTAAAATTATCCGGATCATGATCTTATTAAAACAGATTCGAGAACGAAATGAAGCTCTCCCCCGGGGCTAGGACATGAGTGCGGGCCGTTGGGCTCATGCCTTAAAACTTCCCTGCAACAGATTATTTTTTTCATTAATCTTCAATACACTTATTAATTTCTCAAACACTCTATTTTACATAAAAACTGCATGTAAATAGATAATATAAAATATCTTAAAATCATTTCATCTTTAATGCAAAAATGGAGGAACTTTTGAAACATTGCGGAAACAATTAAAATAAACTTTCAGATATTTCTTTAGTGAGCTTCTGAAGTGAGAAATCTTTTTTATATACAAATGAAATTTAGGAAATAAAAGATCTGCGCTGTATGGAAATACATATAGTTTTATTAAATTTATTATGAGAGTTGAGATTCTATTATTTCTAATAGAATCAAAGCAATTTCATTTTATTTTTTTAAAATTTTTTGGCCAAGTTATGGAGTTAGGTGGCTTAAAATGTGATTAAGAGGGATTTTATTGCTGATTTGTTGATTAGACAGAGGATTCTAACTTCAAGACTTCGTGACTAAAATAATTTTAATAAAAGTGAATTTTAAATGCCATCCTTGTTTGTTTTTTTTCACTGCATGTTTTGCAATTTTTCTTTAACTTTTATAATAATTTATTGAAACTTTCCCTTTCTTTGTTCCAAAATAATTGCTAAATATTGACATCGAAGACACAAAACCTCTTGGGGGAAAAAAAATGCTTATCATTAATTTTTCAAAAAAAAGAGAGAGGGAGAAAGAGAGATTTAACTACTTTACATTTGTTTTATTTTCTCAAGAAAGAGTATTTAGAAAGTTTATAACAAAATAATTTTAAAAAAAACTAATCCCGTTCATCCTGATGGAAAATTTTCAGTATTTCCATGTTTCCAATATTGCTCGAATAATATAGGATAAAAGATGCATCTTATCAAGAAAACTGTATCAATCATACTACACGAACTGCATAATAAATCAACGCTCATGTTAAAAAGTTTTTTATTACTAACCTGAGTAGTTGTTATCAATTTTGAAACACAGGCTACCACATTATGTACTATAATAGTAACAGGCCGACGCCAAACTTTTCCCTCAAAGACATCAAAATCTCATTGTAAGTCTCGCTTTTGCTTGAACGCACTTTCTCGGTCGCAATCTTTTGGTAAAAAGGGGGTGGGGAAGTGACCAGTGTAGCGGAAAAGGCGATAGGGATATTCGATTATGATGTAGTTGACCGTGGGCTGCGGGAACGATGACAATTCGAGCGTGTAATTGAAACCAGGGTTAGAGTTTTCAACTTTAGTTCATAGATGGCAGCACAATGTCTTAAATTTCCAAATATCTATTCGCGCGTAAAACATGAATCGAATATCGTGCATCTTGATTTGATAGTCGTCATGTAAATCGATTTAATTTTTTTTTTACGTCACAGAAAAGTTGAAACAAATTCTACTGATATGATTTAAAAAGGTAATGATTTTTTTTTTTTTTTGAAAAAAATTGTTCTCTGATGATTTGTATTGATATCAAAACAACTGGGGAATCACACACATCGTTGATGCAGAAACTATGATGAATGCAAGAACTAAATTATGACCTTGAAGTGAATTAATATGGATTAAAAAAAGGCTATCGAGTTTTCATTTTGATATTCTTTTTTTTTTCTTTTTCTTTTTTCTATTTTATTAAGTTTAAAAACGGAAATTTTTTTTCAGTTTTTGCATTCTTTCGTTTTAATTGCAGTTAGAACTTATTGAATATTTTAGAAAAATACTTAACTTAAGAATTTTGTTTGAGAGGCAGAAAAGTAAAAAATAAAATAAAATAAAAAGACTTATTGATTATAATATACTGATCAATTACTTGGGTGCGAATGCAAGTTAAAAAAAAAAAAAAAATTTTTTTTTTTTTTCTCCAGAGGCTTACACTTTCAAAAAGAAATAGGTTAATTAAAATAATTGACAGTTATCTCGATTAGTTAGCACAAAAAGTAAAAATATATCTTGAACTAAATGTAATTAAGATATTCATTTGCTATATATATATGAGGAATACAAACAAACGTAGATAAACAATCTTGATTTGCTCTCATAGAAAACATCTTATAAGTAAATCAAAATAAGTAAGCTGATAAAGCAATTACAAATTGTTACTAATCTTTATACAAATAAAAAATAAATACTATTGAGGAAAATTAGTTATAAGTGGAAAAGAAACGAACTTATAAACGTAATCACACAAAAGATTAATAATTCAAGAACAAAATTTAATGAAATTAAAACTTTCTCAAACTTGTTTATTTCTTAGGTTACAATTCTCACGAAATAATTTGACTGGACGTTTGCCTTTCAATAATTCTATCCTAGTTCTTAAGCTCAAGTACCTTACGAGTTATTTCAAAAAGTTTAATTTCTTTAATGGTTATTTAATAAGACAAGCCCAGTACTTTTCCATTCTTAGTAGGAATAAACTCCTTATATTTAGGTAAAGTTCTTTTAATTTAGCTAAATCAGCTTCAACGCATCTCGGCCACCATAACTGACAATGAGAGTAGGGAATAACAAGAATGTACTTGTGCTACATTCCGTAGGGAAGTGAATTTTCCTTTTACACGATGGTCTTTCACTGTCTTACGAAACACATTTAGCGTTAGAAGATAGAAAAGGGTGCCTTGAAGAAATGAGATTAGATTACGTTAATTAGTCAGCAGGGTCGACATACTGGCTGTGAAATTAGACAGGATAGTGATATTACCCCTCTTTAACTAGAATGAAGGAATAGCACTTAACAAATAAATTCCAATGAAATAGAATTGAAGAAGACACATCCAGAAAGAAGTTTTACTCTGAAGACTTGTACAACCCTGAAACGATTAGAATGAGGCAAATGGTAATGCTAAAAAAGGGTAAAAATGATACATTTCTGTAAATTTGGTATTATTTTATTCATGAGAGTTATGTACAACAGACATCAAATACAGACCTATACCAATAAAAAATGTTAAATATTAGAACATATATATTAAGCACCATTCTTTTTTTAATTCGTAAATCAACACCTCATTCTTACCAACCATTTTCATAACATTTATATTTCTTTTAAATTAGTTAATTATTTCCTCTGAGTAAGTAATTTACATTATAAATTGTTATATCATCCTAAAGCATGTTGTAAAGCAAAAAAATATTTTGAGTTAAATTTGTACATTACATGTTGATCATTAAAAAAGGTAATTTTGATTCATAGTTTATAACTCCATTTTTGGCTAAATTGCTCCATCTTCTTCGTGTTTATAACAGTCACTTCTTAATAACAGCATGGGATTTTTTCTCCAGACCCATCTCCTTTCTTCTGCCGCTTTGTGTTGAGTTTCGGGACACCCTGTATTTAACAGTGATTGAGATAAACAAAGCTAGTTTTTCACATTTCATAACATATGCCATAGTATAAAAATTAATTATTGAAATAATATGATGTAGGAAAATATATGAAAAAAACGAGCGTAAAATTTCATAGGATGTTAACAATGTATTTATATAATTTTAAACAGTTTTTTTTTAAAATCACACATGCTTTCACAATTATAAAAATATTTAACTTTTAATAATAGTAAAGGGAGAAGTTATAGCTTATTTTTTCATGTAATTAAAGTAGTTGTTATACTTGAACATATACATAAATTTTACTTCCCAATTTTGGAATTTAACCTAAGAAGCAGAATTTTTTATTAATACTACATTAAAATTTAAATACTTCTGAATTCTTACAGTTTATTTTGCTTATATATCTCTGTTATTTCTCTAACATATTTTTTAAAGATTTTTTAATAATGATTACTATATGTTGAAGAACCATGTTAAAAAAGATAAATCTGTCAAGAATAAGTATTGTGCAAAGGCAATCCACATTAATTCTAAAGATATGTAAATAATATCTTAGAACATAAAACATATCTTACTTGCATGAACGAACTGTATCTCTAAATTGGAAGAAATTACTTTATAGACGACCCTCTTTTGTACTTGAAATATTGTTCGTTTAAGGCAAAAATAATATGGCTGCCTTGCACTTTCTACGAGAAAAGCTTCATTTTCCTTAGGACCTTAATAATTATCTCCAAATACAATTGCGTGTTGAAATCAACTTAGAATATTGCTTTATTATAATAAAATTATCATTTTTACAGCAATATTTTGCCATCTGAAATTAAATATGAACACCTGGTTGCCTTAACGCTTCTAATTTCCATATGAAACGAGTGCACATAGAATTTCTAACAAAATCTAGAGAACTATTTGAAAATGAGTCCTTGTTTACGGTGCATTGTTAATATTCACAACGAGCTCGGAAAGAGAAAGGTTTGTAGTAGATATATTCAACCAATTACACATCCCTCTAGATGTAACTGAATCTTCGTTTGGTAATGAGATTGCACATCTATTTCCATTAAATATTTCCCTTTTGTAACACCATTATTTATTCCTGAAATTTGTAGAGTTAAAAATATTGGTCGTAAGTTTTAGTTGAAGTGGACTTTTAGCAACAAGTTTATTATCAGTTAAGATTATTTTCAACGTTTAATATGAAGGAAAATGAGTAAGGTGTTAAAATATATTGGGTTTCTTTTGTACGGAGTGATGTTGTATTATATATTTTGGTTAATTTATAGGAGCGTACAAAGTCACAAATTTGAAAGTTTGAAATAAATTAATTTCATTACATAGTTTGTGCTTTTAATTCAGAAGTATTATGTTTCTAACTATTTTTAGCTTGTTTCCCCGGGTTTTTTTCTGTCTATTTTTCTAGAATTAGATATCAGTAATTTTGACATAAATTTAATAGGTTATTTCATATAAATTCTTTATATTTAAATGCTTTATTTTAAAGCTGTGGGAAGCTATACATATGCTAGTTCTGAGAACAGTTTGAATGAATTATGTTCTAAAAAAATCTCATGTTTATTTTCAGATCTATAGTTTTGAACCATGAATATGGAATAGTAAGAGAAATAATTATATAGTAGTTTATATAAAAAAATTGATACATGATGAAACAATCTTAAATTTTAATTTATATTTTCTAACGATATTAGCACAATAGTTTAAAACAATTTAAGAAAACAACAAATACACTAAGATTTCCTTTAATCATTGATAGCACTTTCATTGTATCCATCTTATCGATTTACCCGTCAGCAACTGTGACAATTCTATGGTACAGGACATCGACCATACTCTCTTCCATTGCCCATTATTTGATTCTGATAGAATATATCCTTTTTTCATCTTGTTACTTCTTTGGGGAACTTACCGCTTTTTTGCTTACTATAGTAACAATCACTTTGTTACTCTCAATAACTTTGTTCCTAGGATAAGCTGCTTTATGCGATAGTTCATGATTCAAGTTAGTAATTTCGATTACATCTCAGTGGATTTTTTCACGAATTATTTTTAATAATAATTTGAGAAGTAGCTTGCTCACAAATCTAAGGGAAAGAGACAGCTGCTTTAGCTGTTTTTCATTTCTTGTGATAACAAGTAATAAATTAAAATCTCAATAAACATGCCACATTTTTTTTTTCTTTTCGTTCATGATATTATTTTCTGTAAGGAAATTAATGATTTTTCATAAATAGGTTTGTTTTCTTTTTAAAAAAATTTAAAATATTATTTAGAAGAAATTTTAATTTTGGTTGAAATTTAAAAGCTAGAAAAAATTTATTCAAAGAATAAAATTATTGAAGGGTTTGATTTTTTAAAATTGAGTATTACATTCGAAATATTTTAGAAAGATATTTGACAATTAAAAATTCTTGAGTATATTTTTCTACATATATTTACTTTCCTAAATTATTTTAAATTTTTTTTAAAGATTTCTTAGCAGTTATTTGTTTATTTCATGCTAAGGTTATGCTACTATATGTAATAGTATAAATAGTATTTTATGTGTTTATTCAAAGAAAATGTGAAAGCGAATTTTTTTTTACAAAAAGCTCAAAAAAGTGTATTACACTTCAATGAAGTATATTGACAACTTCAAGATCAAATATACATTTTCAGAAAGGAAAAGTTTTACTTCAGCAATTTTTGTCCAATTTTTTACATATCATGAATTTATGAAATCAAGAAGCCGTTCCTTAAATTAGATTCATGAGCAATTTTGAAAAATGGTCAGTTGAATATTTCTGTTTAGATCTTGACCACTTCAATTGATTTTTTTTCTTTTCGAATCGCTATCAACTGCTCTATTTTCCACAGTGGGATGAGTTCTAAAATTGGCTGATAAAGCAGTTTAGGAGAGAACTTCACTTTTCAAATGACCTGCATTGAAGAAGGCCGCCTTTGCAATCTGATTGGACAGGACATATTTTTTTTTCTCTTCTTTTTTGAAATAAAACTCGAAAGCTGCGCTGCATTTATTTCGAGAGAATATTTCGAAACGTTTTGCTGGACATTTTTGTAACATATGAGCTCTTATAAATTTCTCAGAGTGAATATGAAGTCATTTATTTTATTCGAGTGTGAGATGAAAAGTTTTGAGTAAAGATTTGATAAGTTTCTTTCAAAAAAAGTTCCGTGAAAAAAAAAAAAAGAAAAAAAGGAAATGAATATTTGTTTTGTAGTCGATTAAGAGAATGGAAAAAAATATGCACTATAAAAGTATTCTAGCTAATTTTCTTCCCAAAAATATGAGTTTCTAATTAAAGTCAAATAGTTTTCTTATATTTAAGTAACATTACATTTTAATCAATATCAATTTATGAATACAGTAATACCCCGAACTTACATGATAGGTGGGACTGCGTGAAAACCACGTAAATCGAGGTTTAATTTCTCATATAAATATACAGTCGAACCTCCATATGACGAACCTCTGTATAGCGAACTTTTTCCTGGAACCACGAACGTTTCACGATTTTCTTCGTAAAATAACCTCCCAATAGCGAAGTGCATTTTCCATAGAACGAATTTTTTTCTTGTGATTCAATTTTTTTTAACCTTATGTTTTCAGTATTTCTGGACATTTCAAGTTATTCTCTCTTTTAACACATTTTTTCGTGATCATAAAGGGAGTTTTGGTGCATTACAAAAATGTGAGGCGTATTATGAAATAAAGCATTTCTTCAATAATATATATATATATATATATATATATATAAACCCAAACAAAATTAACAGATTTTAAGAGTAATTAAATTTAACGACATATGTGATAATGAAAAGAGAATATCTACTTATAAAAAAAATGTATGCTTAAAATTACTTGTGTGCTTTATATTAACAAATGTCCATTACTTTTAATTTAAAATTATTTTCTTAACGTTGAAAAAAAATGCAGTATATACCTCGATATTTTTTTTTTGTTATCCTTGCAGTTTTTCTTTCTTTTATTTTATGGGCAATATATATATAATACATGAATATTAATTTACAAAATGGTGTAAATAGTTACTTTTTTTAATGTATAGTGTTTATGAATTTAAAATTTCTTTTATGTGGTTTATAAAGTATATTAAAAGATGAACCTCTATATAACAAATTTTCCATATAAAGAACTTTTTTCAGGATTTAGCGACTTCGTTATATAGAGGTCTGACTGTATATAGTATTTGTGAATTAAAAATTTGTTTTGTGTGGTTTACAAAGTATATTAAAAGATGAACCTCTATGTGACGAATTTTCCATATAATGAACTTTTTACGGGATTTAGCGACTTCGTTATATAGAAGGCCGACTGTATATATACATTATTTTTAACTGGGACCGGAGATGAAAAAAGATAACAGCTGCAAAAAAAAAAAAAGGTTTAATAAATTCTGAGATAATACAAATGTGCAAGATTGCAAACCGAGGTTATTTTGATGTTGAAAGTTTCATAAAACCTAAGGCTCAAAAATATTTTTCCTCACGCAAACTTTCCTCGTAGCATATGTTTATATTTCTTTTATTTCTTGTTTTGTTGAAAAAATACGCTCCTCGTCGGAATTTGTATTTCCTAAAATTTGTAACCCTTTTTTAATGATACTCATCCTTATGTCAAATTCCTAACACCATCATTCGATCTTCTAATTGAACTAGAGCTAAAGAATCAAGTTCTTCAATACCTTGCTCTTGCGTTTCGATGAGCTTGTCGATTGTTAGCACCTGATTGTAGGAATCCAGCAGTTCTTGAACGTTGTCACTATCCACTTACAAAATTTATTTGCCCCAGGCAAGATTGACAGCATCTTCAATCACATTGCAAATTTCATCCGGTTGTGGAACTAATTCCACCTGAATCTCAGCGATGGAAAAAAAATACAGACCAATAGACGAAATCTGAAAATCGGGGCTCCCATAAGTTGGGGTAGCGTAAGTCGAGGTATTACTGCACATTACACTTTTTACTATTTCAAATAATTCGTGATAATTACTATCTAGTTTATTGAAACACTATTGCCCTAGTTTTAAACATAAGAATTTTTAAGTTTAGAAAAGCCACTGGGTCTATTATGTCAGGCTAAGCCATTTCTTCCCGGCTATTGAAAATCTTGGTGAAGAGGTGTGTATAAACATTGCACTTTGTAACTAAATTAGGGCTATTGGCAACAAACATCTTAATCTTGAACCCCTGTCAAGTGACGAGGAGTATACCTGAGCTGGCTACCCCTTCTCCACATTTCCACTCCACCCCAACATGAAGACTTTGAACCTCAAAAGATTGATCATGCATCAGTCTCTATTCGGAAGCTCTTCACTGGCACCAAGACTCTTGAGTATCTTGAAGGGAAGCGAATATCGTTTCAATGTATTTACTAATTCTTATCTCTCTCGTTTAGTTTTTGATAATATCAAAAATCATTTAAGGTATCCGATTACGTTCGGAGCCGTGATTTTAAAAAAGCGCATAAATTGATAATTTTCATGATATTTAGTGTCATTTAGATTAAAATACATGCACAAAATTGTTTGAAGAACATTATGACAAAAAACAATTATTTAAATACAATATTTTGGCAAAAAATTAACTTACAATAGCCTTTTTTCAGAACGTTCTCCTTTTATAAAAAATGCTTCTATAATGTTAATATTTTGCTTATATAAAGTAAAGATTTTTCCAAAGAGTCTGAACTAGGATTTTTGAAAAATTCACATTATTTTCAGAGTTACAACCAATTGAAATAATTATCGGCGTTTTTTTCTTAAAATTTCTCCCCTCTGTTATCGTAAAACATGGATAAACCCACTTCTAAGTTATATATTTTAAAAATTCTGGTTGAGCCTCTGTACAGAGGTCTGAGCTATTTACAGGCAAAATATAATTATAACAGAAGCATTTTTCATAAAAGGAGAATGACTTGAAAATGGGTCATTCTATGTTCATTTTTTGTCAAAATATTGTACTTAAATAATTTTTTATTGTTATAATATTCTTAAAACAATTTTATATACGTTTTCTAATCTAAGTGACACTAAATATCATAAATATTATCCATTTATACGCTTTTTCAAAATCACGGTTCTAAATGTAGTCGGATACCTTAATTCTTAAAATTGAATTTATTTCTATGTAAATAGCTTTGGTTAAGCATATTACTTCTGAAACTTAAAAACAACAACAGTATTGCACCATTGTTTTAAAAATCAGGATTAATGAATTAAAAAAAAAACCAGATAATATTGATAAATGATTTGTTACACGCGTTTTATGTTGATATATCTATAAACCCACCGTGTGTGTAAAAAAGCTGATGCACTTTAAATCCACCTATAGACAAAAACCCTTCATTTTGGAGCGTTGTAGAAGTTTGGAGAGTGGAGTGCCAGCTCCAGTATCATCCTCGTCACTTGAGAGTCCATGACTATTAATCGTGTTGCTTTGAGTTTCGATATTAATTATTAATTAATTAACAAGTTCCATTCGAAAATTAATATAACCTCATGCACAAGATGAAAAAAAAAAAAAAAAAAATAACATTTCCCAATAGACCTTCAAATTGCAAGGTGATATTTTCAGTCTTACAACACTAAAAAATATTTAAATTTTCAAATAAAACTTATTTTGAATGGAAAACTGGAAATTTTGTAAATTTTAAATTTTATGGTCTGGTTTGCTGCAGGTAGATCCGAAAATCAAATGTAATTTATTGGAAATGATTATTAGTAAAATAATTTTTATCTATCAATATTTTAATTAATAATTATGTAAGATAACTGAAGAGAGAGAAAGAGAGATTAAAACAGAATTATATATTTTAACCAAAATATTTTCAAAATCAACATATTTCTTTCCTTCCGTAATCATAAAAAATACTTCTGTGATTGATTTTTTGCACTCTTTTATAGAGCAAGTTGAAGTTGAATTATTTATCTTATCCATTTTTATCTCAAAGAATATGTCATAATTGAGTGTATTGTATGATAAAATAACAATTATCAATGTTATAATAACAGTGATGTATCATATTAATAAAAATGCACGATAATTGAATGTGTAATTAAGGAAAAAATAATCGTTAGAATTAGCCAAACATTTTGCGAAATCCTTATAGATTTTTTTTTTATGATATTTTTTTTGAAAGTCTTGACGATTTTCAACAAAGATTTTAAAACTTTTCATATAAGACATCGTTTTAGCAAAATTGAGTCTGTTCAGTTTGTGAGATTCATTGCCATTAAGAAAGCAAAAAAAAAAAAAAAAAAAACTGAAACACACACAACACAACCTTTTTATTATTTTCTCTAATTTTGTACCTTATCATACCAGACATTAAGTTTTATTTTAGCAAAGATTTCTGATAATGATGTAATCAGAACATGGATTCTCAAACTGAGTTTAAAATAAAAGTAAGAACTATTCAATGGTATTTCTTAAAAAATGCAGCTCACAGTAAATGTTATTTCCAGCATCCCTATATTGGGTTGGCAAGAAAGTAATTTTGATTTTTAGTTTGAATTAAGACTTATAAAATATAACCTACAAAGCTGATTTCCGCGATACCTATTCTTAGCGGATTTCTATACAACAGAGGAAACATCCTAGCTAAGTTTCTCTTTAGATCTTATAGTTAGAAAATGAAGTCTTTTTTTATCTATAACACTCCCCGTATCTCCCCCCACCCTAGAGAGTCGATTTTCGCAAAACCCATTCTTAGCGGATCTCTATTCAACAAAGGAAACATGTTTACTAAATCTCAATTCAGTTAAGAAAGCGTACAAAAAATGTTGCTGTTTTTGTACTAGTTGGAGACAAGCCAAGTTTGAATTAGGCTTAGATTTAGTATAATATTTGCAACTGGCATCTTATATATTCCATATTTTAAAACTATTATATTCTGTTCACCTGAAGTATAGGCTTGTTTTAGTTAGTGTTTTAAAGCAAAGAGCTACAAATTCGTATGCAGATTAAAATAATTACATTCTTAATCAGATTTTTTATAAGTCTTGCTGTACCTCTGAAGCTTTTTTTTATTACTTCTTTCATAGCAGGCAAATGAAACAGAAAAAAAAATATAACACCATTAAAAGACAACAGAAAGAACTGGAAATATAGCAATAGCAAAAAATAAGCTTTAAGTGCTTCTGAATTTTTAAATATTAAAACCAGTATTCGATATAAATATAAAACTTAAATAACATCAGATACTTATCTAATACACAAATGGGCAAGAATAATAAAAATAACCAAACAAGAAGCTCGTAAAATTAAAAATTGAGTAACAATATTTATTAATGTAAAGTAAAATAAAAGAGAAACATTTTCTTTTCTTTTTTTTTTGGCTCGCAAAAAAGATGGAACGTAAATTAAAAACACGCAACACAAATTTAATTAGTAAATTGTTTTATTGAATTCTTTGAAGAAATTCGATTGAAGAAGGGAATAAAATGACACTCCGAATGCACAGGAAAAAATTGTTCTTGAATTTATAATGTTTTTAAAATGAATGTTTTAAATTCAAGTAATTCAGAATCCATTAAAAGAGCATATCAATACAAAAAAAAATTTTTTTTCTTTAAAAAAAGTACAGCACAAAAAACAAAAAATTACAGAGTGGCAAAAAGAGAAGGGATAATACCTAGAATTTTGTCCTTTTTGCTGTTAACTTACAAAAGGTAAAAATAAAGAAGTTTTCAGATCATTAAAGGCTACTACGGATTGGAAAATTGTTTTTAAAGAATCTAACATAGAATGCGCTGAGACAATGGAAGAAGTAGGAAATCTTTAATTTTCCATTGAAATAATTAAAGACTCGAATGACCAAAGTAAAATCACTTTTTCTAAAGAGAAATCTTTTTTCTTGAGAATGACAATTGAATAATCGCTGTAGCGAAAAAGAATGTGAAACATTTCCAACGACGACAAGTAACTGTGTAGGAAATTAGGAAAAAAATCTTTCAAATTGGAAATGATTCTTTTTTTTTTTTATTTGGTTGCATGTAATATATTGTTTTAGCAATGCAAACCTCTGAAATAAAAGAAGTAGAAATGCTCAGTACAAAAGTAAATATATTTTGTTAAGAGCTAATCATACTTTAATTTCACTAATAAGCGTTTGTTAATTTCTATGGGAACTTCATTCGTACACACAAAGGCTTTTACTCGTAAAAGTACATTATCGGAAATAATTTTTAAAAAGTCACTTACTGATATCAAAATAGGTATTTTTATTTTGTGTAAGTGCACTATAATATCTACATTAACGAATTTACATAATCTAAAAAGAAAGTATAATTGAAATTTCTACTTTTTTCGGCATAACCAACACTGTTTTGTTAATTTCAAAGGAATTCTTACAAAATAAGGAATAACACATAACCATAAGTTATCATTATGATTTTGTTCAGCCCACTTCAATTGTCAAGAAAAAAATAACAATAATAAATAAGTAACTAAATGAAGAATTAGGTAGTTTTTTTTTTATGTATTTCAGAGTATTTATCGCAAGATAAATGAGGTTACAACAGGGAAAGAACTCATATTGCACGTTATTTATTTTTCTCTTTTTAAGCTACACTCTACCTGTGATTTTACACTACAATATTTCTATAACAAATATGAGTTTCTTTTACTTCCGTTCACAATACGTATCACTCAGAAATAAAGGCTCTTTATAAACTTGTGTAAATTGGTAAAATAGCAAATTTAAAATATTTTTAAATTGTGTATGAATAAATGTATGCGAATAAGATAGCACTGAAGACACTCTTAAAATTATTTTTGGTGTTTATTACCATATTCATTGTAAAATATTGTAACTAAGATAAAGTAATTGAAAAATAAAACTATTCAACATACGTAGAGAACTGAAAATAAAATAACAATGATAACTCGATTGTTAAAATATTCTTTTAAAAATACTTAAATATGTGTACAATAATCCACATATTATTATTTCATTGTAATTGTAAAGGGTTATTTTGTACTACATAAAATTATTTTCTGTGAATTTAAAATAAATCATTTTAAATTTTCTAGCGTTAAGTGTAAAACACAATTCCGATTTTTATTACCAAAACTTTAATATGTGTGCGTGATTAATTATTGTCAAAATATAAATCAGCATTTTAGTTGATGAATTAAATGGGCAGTAAAAAGTAAATAATTTATTTAGCAAATCAATAGAAACTTTCATATTAATGATATCAGTAAGAGTATTAAGTAAGTTTTATTATTTTAGTACTATGATAAAATTTAAGAAATGCTTTTCACTTTGGTATGCGTTTACTACAACAGCGCTGAATACAAGTTCTAGATATGAAATATATTTCTCTTGTGACAACTCTTCCTCACAAAAGAGGATCAAGTACTTAATCGGAACACTTCATTACTCTTATAAACGCCTCAAACTATTAAGCTAAATAACTAAGGTTCGTAGGACGCGTCATAAAACAAACACCCTTTAGAAACAGCGTAGGCGACGCACTTGACACAAAATTAAATCTTGTATCAACTAGTGGCTTACAGACAAGCTTGATTGGACTAAGGCACGTTTGCGGTCTTTATTGCAAACATCAACACTACCAATAACGCCAGAGGAAATGGGACTGGTGTCGTTATTGCAGATAGTTTGCGTTTAGCACAGCGAAGGAAGTTTAGAACCCGCCCCCATAAAGAATTCTGGGCGTTTTAGTTCGCTTACTTAAAAGAGATTTTCGCCTTATAAATATCTGCTTCAAATTTAAAGATATGTATAATTTTTAAAACATTTTCTACCCACAAGATGTGATGTTTTTAGAATGTGATAGTGTATGAAGGTTGGGAGATATTGAATTTAACAGCTCTTATTATAGTATTTTTGAATATTTCTAATTTGTTATCTAATACATTTTTCTTACTGTCTCAGAAGCAATTGGTAGTTGGCTTTCTTTTGAGTATCAAATTTATTTTTTTAAAAAAATTTATGAATGAAATTAAAAGTGTATAAAAAAAAATCTATAAAAAAGGTACTATATACTATAAAAAAAGGTAAGAATAAACATAAATAGTTATTATTCATCTGTAGTGGTTAACTCTTCCAAATTCCCTAGAATAATTTCATATCATTTTTAATATTGTAATTATAAATTTAAAGCAGTGAAACACAGCTTTGTTTATTTTTACTTGCAAAAATTTATTGAAATATTCATTATTTTTTAAAACAATTTCTACTTCTATGAAGTGATGAATAAGATGATAATGTTATGTAATGAAAAAAATAATACACACAAGATTCGTAAAAAGACATGTAAGATAATATAAAAGAGATATTTTCTTAAAAATTCTTATTTAACATTTCTAATGATGCCTTAACAATTTAGTGTAACCAGTATAAGCTATTCATTTTTATGCAGGGTTTTAAATTATTTTAATGAATAATAAACCTTTATTTATAATTAAACATTTGTTTTGATCATTAAAAACAATAAATGTATCTTTTTTTTTCAAATTATGTATAGTTATTTTGAATATAGTATTAAAAAAAAGTAACTTCTTTTTGTTAAAATATTTTCACCAGAAAATGCAATAAGGGAATGTCGGTATTTCACATAAGTAAAAGTAGAGCGAGCTGTAATTTTAAATCTTTCATTGTTATAATTGTTAAGTATCTAAGAATTTCACTACCTTTTTATTGGATTAAAATATCGCTCATTATTATAATTAAAATAATCTGCTTTAATAGTGGTTTATATTGACAGAGAATGCAATCATGGGAGTCTAGTATGATGCACATTTAAAATTTTTTCTTTGTTCTAAAACCTCTGTAAAATAAAAGCTTATAAAGCTTTTCTTGTATTTTTACTTCCTAAATGGCGAACTTTCCTTTGCGTGCTTTATATATATATATATATATAATGTCAATTATTGCTTCGTTCTCTTTCCTTCTCAGCAGACTAAATATCACTATACACATATTTTTACTGCCTTTTATATTAGCAATTATAGAGAGTTAGATTTTATAAATATAGGTACAAAAATATTCAGTTAAATTAATTTTAGTGAATGTGTGTGTGTGTGTGAATTAATTTTTAGAAAAGAACATTATTCTTATTAGAAATACAATAATTATTAAACTCGATACTACAAAAAGCTTATTATTTATTAAAATATCCTGCAGTTTATCAACTATAATTATTAAATTAATTACTAAAATGTGTTTAATTCCATAATGGTATTAGCTCATTCCATTATGTGAAAAATACTTGTCTACAGACCTCTTTATCGATTAGCGTTTGTAAGGTAGCTGTAGAATTAAAAAGGGGAATCCTTGTACATACGTCTTACATTTTAAAATAATTCACATGTTGAAATGATTAACAAATCACTAGCAGACAAGACTATCAGCGTATAACCTTTTTGAAAATACAGTATTTTTTTTATATATAAAGTGTAAGCTATTTTAAAAATATTAAATAAATTTCTTTGATTTCAAGACACGTTTTTAATCGCCTTTTTTAAATGTTTTAAAACTACTCTCCATCTTTATTCAATATAAAATGAGTAAAAGAGAAAACATATCAAAGAAAATTTATACTGAATAAAAATTTCAGTGAGAATTATTGGGCTGAGAAAATAACCTTCTTCTCAATCATTACAATACTGCTAGTCCTATAAACATTTCAGTCAAATATAATATTTTAAAAAAAAAAAAAACACAAGCATTCAGTTACAAAAAAAGTAGGATTTGAATATAGAAAATCTCTCTTTTTAAAAAATTATCAACTTCAATAAATAATATGACATTAATCGTATATCGATTTACATTGATTTAATCGTCTTAAAATGAAGAGAAAAACATATTTTTGTCTTTTATCCGTTAACACTTTATAAAAGGCCATGCTAAGTATACTTGCCACCAACTAGATTAATTTTCAAATGCCCACGAGAGTGTATTTTCCCACCTATGATGTATACTGATAATACCACAACTGATTTCTGGATTTTCAAGTCGTATACGGAGATGACGGCATTGAATTTCTTGAACAGTAAGAAAACTGTTCCAGATGACGTACGATTGACTAAAGTTGGGAATCATATACCACATTAAAAAAAAAAAAACATATAGAACTTGTCATTTGGGATCGACTAAAAAACATAAGAACAAGGTACGTTTGTTAAGAGTGTGATGTCCCACTATGTGTTAATCCCTGTTTTCGGAGATTTTGTGGAACCTAATTTATATAATTTCTTAAAATTTTGAACACAGGATACACAGAGAGAGAGAGAGAGAGAGCGAAATACGCGTTTAACGCAAAAACACTTCAGACGAAATATCGGTTAACACGAAGTCATGCAACAGTTCCGACAAACTACTATGTATTTTCACACATTGTCCCCCTCTAACCACGAAACAAAAACGCTTAATACGGAAAACAACAGGGATTTAATAGGGATGTAAAATTAAAGAGAGGTGGTTTCCAATTATTGTTCTGTATTATTGAACTATCTTACTGTACCATATCGAAAGAATTCGTTACAGTAGATCAGCGTTTCTCAAACTGTGGGGCGCGCCCCCTTTGAGGGGCGTGCTAACTCTACAAGGGGGGCGCGAGCATATTGAAAAGTCGAAAACAAAAGGTTATTTGAAAAATTATTAATTTACTGAAAGTAAACAAACGAAATACATTCTGATATAATAAAATATGGTATACACATTTACATTGATATAATACACTTATAAATGTATCAGTACTGTACAATGTATATTTTATTTTTAATTTAACAATACTAAGTTAAGAACAAGTTTGATAATTATCAGTGACCCCATGGGCTTGTATTAACACTTATCTTGATAATTTGTACGGTTTATAATTAATTGCTTAACTGCCGATTAAAAGTTACGCGATTCGCTCCCCAATGTCACCGTTTACCACGTAGACGAGCGTATTTTGATGTTTTTTATTGAAGGGGAGAAAAGAAATAAATAAGCACAAATCCTCTGAAATAAATAAATCCTTCGCAAACATTATATATACAAACATTATACATTTTTACAGCATTCCAAAGCCGTCGGAATAAATTTATGGACAGTAGTGCAGAGAAAAGATCGTACTTCGGAAAGACGTATTTATACGTCCAGAAAATTAATGCTTTGGCTGAGCGAGACGTTTTTAGCGTCAGTGGCACATAAAAGGTTAAAGTGGAATTGTAGCTTTAGTGTCAAAGTATAGTTATTGTATGAAGGGGGCGCGATGAATAAAGTAATTCAATAGTGGATCGCGCATATTGAAAGTTTGAGAAGCACTGCAGTAGGTGATGATAATGCATGTACAGCCCCAATTATGGCAGACAAAGACATTTTGGAGTTTTATCAAAGCTCAAAAAATATCGATACAGATTCAGAAGGTGAAAATGAAATGGATAATGCAGCTCCTGCTCCCACGTCATCCAAAATGAGGAGCATCATGAAAGTATGCGTATGCGCAGTTAAATAGACGTATAATTCAGTGGTGAAATGAATAACAAAATCGACGACACCAAACAATTTGCTAACAATTTGATGCTAAGAAAGACAGTGCAAAAAAAAAAAAAGATTACTTTTTAAAATTCAATAAATGCTTTTTTTTTCATAAAACTTGAGAATTTTGTATTAACCCAGCACTTCTCGCGCAGGGTATGTCACACCCACCATCTAACTTTTTTCAACGCTCCTTCAAAACCTTTTTGGAAAATTGATAATTTCTCGTATAGCTGACTTTAAGGTCATATCCTTTGAGGGGGCTTAGCTTGTAGGTGAATCCTAAATACATATTTTTGGATACCACCCCTTCGGTTACCCTAAGCGTGAATCACTTGTACAGTTCTGAATGCATGAGCACGTTTTAAATCTTTCTTATGCTATGGCGCATTATTATAATTACGATGAAAAAATGTGATATTTAAGTGATTTAATAAATTAGTACAGCAAAGTATTTTCAGATGAAGAAAGTATCTTCGCTGTGATGATGAGGAAGAATCAAATGATGAAGAGTATAATAGCAAGTATGATTTATTTACTAGAATGGTTCCAGATTTAGAAGAGGGAGACCCTATTGAAAATAAATGATTTATGTGTAGACACAAAAACATTTGGGAAAAACGTAATTTTAAATGAGACACCTGGTAGACATCTTATCCAGTTTCAGATGAACTTTTGAAAAGAAATTAAACAACTATTGCTGGGACAGTAAGAGAAAATAAATGGAATTCCAAAATTTTTGAATTTAAAGAATAGAGAAGTTTACTCCCATATGTTTAGTTTTGAAAAAGATGCAACAATTGCTTCATATACATCCAAGGAAAATTGGAATTGTTTTTTACTTCCAACAATATATAGTGGTGATACAATGAATTCATCTGCAGTATCATCCACATAGGGTTGGGTTGAAATTTGAAATAATATCTTCCTTAATTTAACTCAGTTATCGCCATTGATAAAATGACCACATCCTATTCAATGGCTAGAAAATGTAATCGTTAGCCTATGACAATATTTTTTGGGTTGAACGTTGTACTAATAAATATTTAAATTATTTTGTTAAGTACTCCAAAACCCTCCTACTAAACCTCGAACCAGATGCTGATTTGTGAAGTGTTCCGGATTTCGATTTACAGAAAAATATAAAGAATGTAGAAAGCAGCAAGCAATACTTCTACGAAATTTAAAAAATAATTATATTAAGATCCAGTGAAAACATCTCACTCACTCGTGACGAAATTAAAGGAGTGTATAAACAATGTACTAAATGCCCTTATAAAAAGAACAGAAAAACTACATTTACGTGTAGAAAGTGTTATAAATATTGTATTTCCTGCAAATTTTACGGTAAAACCAGAATGTAACATCCTTGGGTATGAGATACCCTGCGCGAGAACTTTCGGTCGTTTTTTTTCACGCGAGTGATTCTGGGTTGAATTTCATTAAATTCTTGTGAATGTGTTTGTTTCATTGAATTTTATTAAATACATGTATATATACATATTTATCTAAATAAAATATACTATAATAAACGTAATTTTGTTGGATGTATGTTTTTGTGCTATTCTTTTAACACGAAAAAACATTTCAGTCCCCTCAGTTTCGTGTTAAATGATTTTCACTGTATACCTAAGTTATAATGTCTTTTGTAGATTTTTGTATTTGAAACTGACATATTTTATAAATATATCAAGTAATGTGATATAATGGAAAATGCACACAAAACATGAGATGTCCTTCCCTTCGAATTGCTACCAGTGGACTTAAGGAAGCATAATTCCCACCAAAAGAAATGGTCTTAAAAATCAAAATAACTTTAGTAATAAGTTAAACGAATTATTTTTTATAAATCAGTTTCAGTCCCAAAAATATTTTATCATAACATTACTAGAAAAAGAGCCTTATAATGGGTTAAATAAAAATTTCTACGAAATCGTTGAGCGAAACAGATGACCTTCAATCATTAGTAAATGGTCGAAATCAATTATCTTTTAACCGCAAAGCATTAGGCTTAAACAAATTGGTCACATCTAATTGCCTTAATGCGGTATGAGAACTAGTGTAATTACAGTTTCTGTCTCAGAGATATTATAATGCAGGCATTAGATAAAGGGTGGGAGGAGATTCCATAGAAACACGGCTCTATAGAAATATTAATATCAGGGAAGTGTACAGCGGAATTTAAAATACCGCTTGTCTAGTTATAATTCAACAATTGAAGCAATTAAATGATATCAAGTTATTCCTAATGTATTGTTTGTGACGCAGATTAAATTAGAATACAAAGCTTCGAATATCTGATCCTGTTGGCGGATGTTGTGTTCCTTGTGTTGATTTAATAAATATGCAGCAATTGCATTTGTTTTCTCATGCATTTTAGAGTATAAATTGAGATAATTGAATAAACGGTCGTTTATATTATTAAAAGTGTGATGATGGAATAGTTAGGATTTGTTATTCATATCTGGCTTAACTTATGAGTTTTATTCGATAAATATTGAAATGATTAAACTTTATTGTTTAGATATCGTATATGCCGTACTTATCTGTAAAGAGATTTAAGGATCGAAAGGATAAAAAGAACATAAAGCGTTACAAAATGAAAGAAAAAGGAATTGTGTTCTTTCTGTTATTTAAAAATAGGAATATATTTTCTGTGTCTTAAGGCTAAAGATTCAGTTGTATATTATTCATACTATACTGCACCACTGTAATGGGGCAATGGTGCAGCATAATAAAAATACTTTAAATTATATGAAAACTGAAAGTGGGACAATCTATAATTTTTTAGTAAAATTTCTGAGAACAAATAAGTGTTTTGCAGCCATTTTTTTCTTATATTTTTATTTCATAACATTTTAATACCATAGCAAACTCCATTTTTGAATTTAGAGGAGGATATTTATTTGACTACACATATTAAAGAATTCCAAAATATAGAGCCAACACACACACAGGGCTAAATAGGGTAAAAGTTAAAATATTTTTACCCTACAGGGTTAAAGAATTAAAATAAATGCATTTTAAGTTAAGCAAATATATTTTTTATTGTAGCTGAATAAGTTTATTCTCAAGTACTCAATTTGATGTAATTTACTGTGGTAAGATAGCTTGTTACAGAATATATATCGTATAATTTCTATTTTTCTGAAAAGTTTTAACGAATAAAGTTTGCTTATTTAATTTTTATGCATAATATACTGTACATAAAATTTAACTCGAAGAAAATATATATGCCCTGATATTAAACGTTTAAACTGTTTTTGAGTGGGCAGGCTTATAGCACAAAATACTATTAGGAATAAGTAAAGCAAAATATTAGTAAGAAAATATTTTTCGTTCATCAAAGTTCACTTGGAAGGAGATCTCTATAAAAATGTTATTTTTCTATATTACTACAATTATGTATGGATCTATATCAGTATTTCTACGTATTTTTACTTCCGCATACATCTGAATGTCTACATAAGAAAGTAAATTGTCCAGGTTATTAAGAACAAAAACAGTTATTAGTAGTGGAAATACTTGTTGTTGAAAAAGATGAGTGCAGAATGTAATGATTGTAGCTTACATAAAAAAAGTTTATATGAATGAATAATTACTTTTTAAAATAGAAAATAAAACGTTTTGATTTAGCTTTATATATACTTCAAATATATCACAAATATATCCAAAAATAAAATAAATATACTTTTGTAGGCTCATATATATATATGAATTTGAATCCATTTAAATCATATTTAAACTGCATACATTTCAAATAATAGTTTTAGGAATGTTTTGGCTTATTTTAAACCTAAATTGATTATAACTTTACCGAAATAAACGGACTGTGAGGTTTGTTTATTCCTTAGGAAAGATAAAGCCAACATATGAATGAAATATTTTGATTTATTACGTTTCATAATGAGAAATTTACCAGAAAGTCTCATCAATTCATAAATCATATTTGAGCTTCAAATTTTTAATTTATGTCAAAAAATTCAAAAACAGATCTGGATTCATTTTTATTTTTCGGCAGACGTTAAACAAAAATAATTTTTGAAACTTAAAGAAATGGAAGTGAAAAATAATGCATCATATGAAAATAGATCATGCATCATGAATTTTGGATTAATCTGAACAGTTAAAGTATTCCACTTGCTTGAAATGGAATATAAATTAGATATTTTAAATTATTTTTACTTCTAAATCTCTTCCAATATTTTTAATTTGTCAGTAATATTTTAGGAGACATCAAAGAATACATTTTTTTTTATATTTTCGAACATTAGCTAAAGACATTGATAATTTAATTTGGCTATCGAGTTAATGGTTACGGCAAAGTTAATCATAAATAAATGATGAATCATTCTTGGAGGAAATCGAAGAATAGTGATTGAAATCAGTAAGAATAAAGTATAGGAAGAAGAATTAATGCAAACATTCTTTAGCCACACACACACACACATTTCTCATATAAATAATTATTTTTAGCAATTGTAGCTTTATCTCTTATTTCTGCTCTTTTAAACATAACATGAGACATAGTCATTCGATGTCTTTCCACCCATCACAAAGTCCCTCCATGGAAGTCATATGAGTTTTGGAACTTCCGGTTGCCGCTTCATATAAAAACCCAATATTCTCGAAAAAATTCAGCCCGCTTCTTGTCTTCGTCATGTAGTACGCAGCTAGTTTTTGCTTTCGTGTTCTTTGTTGTGTCGTCTATATTTGCGTTTGTGTTTAAATGTGCAATAAACTCTGGATTGCCGTCTAACAAAAGACTGCCTCTACATTCACTTCTATTCTCAGCCAAATGATTATTAATTAAAAGAAAATTATGCTATAAAACCATTATGAATTACAATTTTTCGAAGGAAAATTTAAGTGAATTACTACACGCACACACAACTTATCTCTCTCTCTTACATACACACATGCGCACACACACCAAATACATTTTGAAATCCATTCATCGAAGTAAAAAAAAGAAAATAATTACAGACATATTTTTAACTTCATTTTAAGGAAAAATAATTCTTCAACTTATTAATCAGAACACATCTTTGCAATGAGTGTTTCAAGAAAATTCTAACTTTAAAAGAAAAAGTATTCCTCGATTTTATAAAGGCTTTTAATAACGTTTAGGGCATTCCTTTAGAAAATATTTGATAAAAAATTAGCATTCTTTTTATTTTCGTGTACCTTAAAGCATATTTTTAAGTTTTTGTATCTCTTTTTGATGGAGGTATTCAAGTGTATATTGACGTATTGACTACGCGTTCTACTTGAATTCTTGAAGAAGAAAGACACTGGTGAAGAAAAAGAAGTGTCATCATTTTTGGCTGTCGAGCCCACACTTCCACGAAGAAAACGTTTCTTTCATCCTGAGAATGTTTCTAAGTTTAAAAGATTTATCACAACATTCTACAAAAGAAAGTTGCCATTATTTCCGTTTCTAGCTTTGACAGGTGCTAAACTTAAGCTTCGGGCGTTACGACTTTATGTATTAATTTCCAAGATATTTGAACGGGAGGTGTAGTATACAGATGCAGTGACTGTACTCTTAAGCATAATTTATTTTAAAGAACAATAACATGTTATTTCACTGTAAAGTTACATCAAAGAACCTGCAACAACTCAAATATGTTTTTAAATTTACTGAAAGCGGCAGCTGTAAAACTGTAAGTAATAATTTTATAGAAATCTAAAAATATTTACCTCAGAAACTGTTGTATTCTATAACGTTAATTAAATTTAGATTTTTTTTCTAGGCTTTTTCTGAATTTTACTTAAGTCTCTTCCTTTGTTGCTATTATTTATTGATTCATATATTAACTTTTCTATACTTCATAAAACTTGACACAAATTATTTAGCTCTCTATTCGGATATGTAGTTTTACTTTTTTAATTAAAAATTGCACGAATCTTAATACAGTAAAAATATTTGATCTCATTCAGATATTTTCGACAATATTATTCTTATCATATATTTAAAATTTATTTCATAATTTCAACCAAAAACCGAATGAGAACATTTTAAATGAACTAATGATAAAATTAATTAAGGAAATACTTCACAATTCAGTCTTAAGATTTGTGTGTGTGAAGTATGGTGAAGTTCAGGTGGGGTTTCACTGTTTCAAACAATTAGGTATGCCACTTTTTCTATTCGAATATGTTACTAAATGAATTCAAAACACGTAGGAAATACTTTTGAAATACATTATACGTACATGTACACATCAAAAACGGTTTGAAAAACTCTTTGAAGAATTTTATAACATTTGAAACACATTTTTGTTGAATTAGATTTCATTTAATTTTTTAGTTAATTCGGACAAATAAAACGTGTCTGTCCCATGAAACCTATCTAAAGAATGTTAATTCATTTCGAACAATGCAAGGGAGGGAGAATTAGAATAACATTTCATCATAACACAGCTGATTTTGAGCGAGTGTTTATTAAAATCGCACAACAAAGCAATACGAAATCTATTGGCGATGTTGTAATTTCGAGCCATGGGAAAGTGACCTGGACACCTATGCTGGCCCTCGCCCCCCCCCCCTTCCAAACAACCACTCGACGACAATGACAGGACGTTGAGCCTTGATAGATTTAACGGATCTTCAGTGACACAAGGGCTTGAACCCACGACACACCGACCACGAGTTCATGACCATGGTCACGAGGCTACCACGGATTGTAGGTGCTTGTAGATATTGAGTTACGTAATAATTGCGTAAGTGACTTTACCATAAAATAAAGGAAGTCTTTTTAGTACAACGCTTTCAAGGTATTACTGAAATTATCTATGCCACAAAATGGACTATAATATCTGTCAATGGAAATAAATTGTCTATAGCCAGGGTGGGCATTAAGTCGATAGTGATCGACCGGTGGACCGCCAAAACATTTTGAGGTGAGCACCTTCACGTAAGACCCAAGACTCCCATACTAAAATAAATATATTTGTGGAACACCAACGCCAGTTAGACTAGAGTATCGGCTCTTCACAATGCATGTCACAACGCATAGACAACACATGTACAGATACGATCTTAGGGTATCGGCTGCCCTCGTATAAACACCTAATGTGCCGCCCCCCTAGAGAAGTTTTCATATTTTGACTAATACTTAACGTTGACACCAAAAAATCCTCTACTTATATAAGAATAAAAAGTAAAACACATTAATAATAACTCAAAGATAATTTGTAGTGTAGAACTGCATTTTTTGGCTTAGGTAATGAGTTATAATAGGGACAAAATGCTTTAACAAAATAATAAAGTGTAACAAAAATATATAACCTTTAAAATAAAAATAAACATTTTATAACTATAAATGCAAAACAACAGAATTTACTCAAAAAATAAAATCTAATAATATAAATACTCTAAGACATAAATCTCGTGAAACGAAAAGTATATAAATCAGTCTTTCTACTAAGACTAAGTAATAAACTATACCGTAAAATCCGGTGTATAGCGTGCACTTTCAATTCAAAAAATAAGATTGAAATTTACGGGTGCGCGTTATACGCCGGGTTTAAAAATGAGATTTTAAAAATACAAAAAGATGAACATAGAAAAAGATTAGACTTTTACAAATATCGAAATACTGTTTCTGTGAAAGAAATAACATTCCTTATGAACTTAAAGGGCTGTAATTCTAAAAGTACACTTTTTTTTACTAAAGCTTGGAATAATATTCGAATAAAGGACTTCAAAATACAAAATCATTGCGTACATGCATTTCAGATTTCTTCGTAAAAAAGGGTGTACGTGTTATACGGAGAATATGTGTAGGGGCACGTTATACGCTAGATTTTACTTTAACTATAAAATAACTTTTCTAGCTTTCTGAGAAGCAAATTTGTTTATAGTTTCGGTTAAATTAGTTTTTTCTGATATTTCGGATTCAGTTGAGACTATGGCCAAATCTGAAAGCCTCTCTTGAGTCATATTATTTCTCAAGTACTTTTTAATGATTTTTAATTTACTGAAACTTCTTTCATCGGAAGCTACATGAACAGATTAGGTTAAAAAATTCTTAATGCTAGAGCAAAATTGGGAAAACAGGGACTAAGATCATTTTTCACTATAATTTCGAATATCTTATTTGGCTGTCTTTTACCAGGAAAAATATCTTTGAATGAAGTTATTTCATTGAAGAGCTGTATACCGTATATATCTTATTTTCGAATTTCTTTTTTATTTTCTCTTGTTGTTCCAGCAATAGGTTTTTTTTTCTTTTCAAAAATTCATCTGAAAGTGGATGTGTACCAGTTGTCTTCTTTAAAGCCACGTTCATCCCAAATGTTTAAGTGTCTATACATATAAAACATTTATTTCTAATTGTGTCTCCCTCTTCTAAATTTGGATCGATTTTAGTGGAGGAATCATAAATGCTTTTATACTCTTCATCATTTGATTCTTCCTCATCATAATCACGAACAGTATTTCTTCTTCCGAAAATACTGTTGAACTATATTTCTCTGTTAAATCATGTATCTATTAAATTACTTAAATATCACATTTCTTCATCATAACCACAATAATACGCTATAGCATAAGGAAGATTTAAAGCGTGTTCATGCATTCAGAACTGTAACGGCGATTCACGTGCAAGGTATGACATACCCGAAGAGGCGGTATCCAAAAATATATATTTAGAATTCGCCTACAAGCTAAGAACCCTCAAAGGATATTACCTTAAAGCCAGCTACACGAGAAACTATCCATTTTCCAAAAAAAGGTTTAGAAGGAGCGTTGAAAAAAGGTAGACTGTGGGTATGACATACCCTGCGTGGGAAATACCGGGTTAAAACTGAGAAAGATCTCTGACCTGATGCATTATATATCGGTATAGTTAAAAATATTTTTAAAAGTATCTCTACGTTAGGGAAAGTCGAAAAAACGATTTCTTTTACAACTTCGATGCTTGCACAAAGCCTCGAGTCTTCCTGAGGGACGATTTTCGATTCCGAGTCATATAATTTATTTCTCTGTAGCAGTGTGGAAGGAATTTTTGTGAATGGTTGAAAATAAAGTTATAAATTTTGGATTAAAAAACAACTAAATTTGTTTTATAATCGAATCTAAATTTTCAAAATTTTTAAAGTTTTATATTTATTATTGCAAACTGTAAATTTTTTCCACATGAAATGTTTAGAAAATTAAAATAATTATCTTAAGCTTTTTAATTTTTTTCCAAACTCTCAAAAAATTACATTCCATCCTTTTTTTCAAATTTTCTGACTGAATTATGAAATTTCTGATTCAATACAAACACATTTTGTTTAATTAATTGTTTGTTTAAATATATATTAGTTTCATTTCTAGAATAAAACATAGTTTGGCTTCCGGATTACTTATTCAAAATTATTAAAATATCTCCACCAAAAATAAGCTTTCAAAAATGCTAAGGTTTTATGTTAAAAAAAAATAGAAACACAATCACAATACTCTGAATTTGTAGTTTCCTTTTAAAGTTTCTAAATATAAGGTAATAAAACATTAATATTATTATTATAGTTGTTTGTTTTTTCAAATATCTTAATACTTTGAGTCTAAACAGATTAATAAAATATTTCTAGAATAATTTGAAATTTCTACAAAAAACTTTTTGACAAAAGCCACAATATCACAAAAGAAATCTAAAATTTTTTAGCTAAATTTGTATCTTAATTACATTAAAAATACTCAAGATTATACAACCTTTCTACTTATTGAATAACTTTTCACATTTCTGTTTTGTATGAAATCATTTTTATCTTATTTATAAATTGTGATTATCATGTTTTTATTTCTGTAATACATTTTGCTATCACTTTAATTTAATAGTTTTATTCTACTAGGAGCAACTAAAAATATTTCCTATATTTTTCAACTTTTATTATTGTTCTGTAAAAATAAACCTTTCATTAAATGCTTTTTATAAGAAATTTCTGCCATAGTTCTGACATTTTTATTGTTGCCTTTTTTAAAGATTTTAAATATTGATGTAGATTGCTATAGATGAATTTTGATTAACTTTTTTGGAAGCATACAGACTGCTATACACTATTTTAAAGAAATTATACGATTTTTATGTATTTTTATAGTTAAGTATACAGATAATTAATTATTAGGTAGCATTAAATATCCTTTCAAATTCTCTGGGCAAAAGATCTTAATCAAGAAGGTATCATTCAAATCACTCTTAAAATAGCAATAAATACAAAAAGAAAAAAGAATTTGTGCTTTTCAAACACAATCTTACAAAATAATGGTTCTCTTAGCAGTCTTAGAGTATATTAAAAAAATTATATGTGATTATTTCACATGTTACTGCAATAAAAAGAAAAAAAAATGTGTGTGTATCTTTAAGTAAACTTAACATACTTTATTTCTTTGAAAATTCTTTTCACAGTTTGAATTTTAAATTAAATATTTAGAAATTATATATTGGTTTATTTATTACTAAACAAAATTATCATAATACATTATAATTAGAAACGAAATCATCAAAATTAATATAACTATATTTTATTTCAATTTCGCGCTATTGTTAGGATCCTTTTAAGTGTGGTAAATAATTAATGAATGTACTCAAAGGCTCATTAGTGTTTTGTATTTTAAATGAACTACTACCGTTTTTCATAAGTGACTAAAGGGATTATTTTTATAAGAGAGGCAAATAATATTCTCTTTCATTTGAATAACAATGCCAATTGAAAATGTTTTAAGAAAATTACGGTACATTCAAGCAACGAAAACATACACTTAAATATGTTAATCAACATGGAAGTATTCTAAGCAACTGATGACAGTTATTTATATTTATATATATAAACGAAAAATAAATAAAAACATAGTTATAGCACAAATGCAACAAAATATTTTTTTTCACTTTATCTAACACGATGATTGAAATACCTGGGCAATAAATCTAAAAAATCGAAAATAGTATTTTTAAAAAGAAAATACAGTTACCTTTTTGTTGTTTAACCGTTTTTTTTTTTTTATGTTCCGATTTTTGCTTTTAAAAGAAATTATATATAGTTCGGAAGTCAAATTGACGCAAAATTTCTTCAGTTTAATTCGAAAAGGGGTCTTTTTTTCTGAGTGTCATTCTGTCCCATTCTTTTCATTCGTTCTTAACCCGCGATCACTCGCGCGGGGTGTTCTGTACACCCCAGCAACAAGAAAAGCCTCCTACAATTCTAAAAATAATGTGCAGAGCCACGATTTTTTTCTGTAGCTGCCCATTTTAGGTCATTGAACCTTCAGACCTGATGTAATCAATCTCGCTGGAATGATTGGAATGTAACGAACTTCAAAAGTTTCTTTGGGGTGCTGAGAACACCCCGCGAGTGATTGAGTTATATTTTCGTACTCGAAGCATCTACGGAAAAGTACGTTTTACTCTTTCCGCTTACATTTTTTTTTCAAATATATTAATATGCATGAATATTTAATTTAAAATTTCAATAAATGTGGTATAAATATAATATAATTCTATAAAATAATTGTAAAATACAATTTTTTTTAAAAAAAATTTCAAAACATTTTCTAGAAATTATGACAAAAACTCCATGGGAAAGGGAGAAATAGTGACTTTGTCGTCTATTAGATACTGTATCAACAGATTGAAAAAATGAACTAAGTGAATTCGATGACTGCGTGATTTCGTAACCAAAGTTGGAGAGATGAAACTTGAAATCGTAAATTTTTATAATGCAGGTGGTGTTGATACCACTGATGAAATGTGCAGTATATATTATGTATCGCGAATATGTAACCTTTGGCCATTGCGAATATTTTATCATCTATCATTACTATCATTTTATCATTCATACCGCAGGAATTAATGCTTCCTTTGTCTGTCATTCGGTTCTTCCTGAAAATAAATGAGACATTCAATATTATTAGAGGAGATTAGAATGGATCTTGTGCAGCCACAGTGGGATATGAAATCGGATTTCCCAAACCTTAACAAAACACTCAAAAGAAGCTTTACTGACAGAGAATATATTAAAAAAAGCATTAATCCTCCTAAAAAAGGGGTGTTGCACTGCTTGTCCACGGTAAAAGATGTAAAAATTATTGGTTTTTGTCTTCAATGTAAGAAAAATATGTGCTTAAAGCATATGAATGCAGTCTGCTCTGAATGTTTGAAAAATGATTTAAATATTATTTTTCTACTTTTTACTATCCTTATCATTAATTATAAAGTATATTAATTACTGATAATACGTTTTACTTGTGGTTTATGAAAAATATAAAATTGTGTACTTTAAAATGAAAATTTTGTATGTTTAGTTTAAATTAATGCTAGTCTCATTTGAATGCAATAAATTTAACAATTTTGTTTGTATAATACAAAAAACCTCTTATATTTCATAAATATATATCATAATTGACTTAAAAAAATTTTCTTATTTAAATACACGAGTTAAGAGTTTGGGGTGTTCTCTACACCCCGCGAGTAATGACGGTAGAAAAACAGGCGCGAGTAACCGCGGGTTAAGTATGTCATAAATCTTGATCACGCTTTTCATCACTTTTGTCCGATGTGACGAAATTCTTCCTTAGTGCCCCCTCCCCCTTCCCCCATAGGACCAGTGTTGAGAACTCATGAATACTTGTTAAAAAATAATTAACTATAGACTTGGAGGGTGACAGAAGACTTCTGGCGCTTATGGGCCAGATCTTTCTCGGAACGGGAAGCAGATCCCTTGCTGACAGAACTCGCATTCGGTATTTTGGTTGTTACAGAAATAAAAGAGAACCGGGATAAATAAAATCTAATATTTTCTTTCACTGGACCACTTCTGGAAAAAAATTCCAAATGCAAAGCCTTCGTGTAGCTTCTTAGTGCGACGTTTATTACAGTCAATCAATCAACAGACGAAGGGGGTATTTTCATATATAAGCAAATAACATTCTGAATGTATTTTTCCCATCCCAACTGTTATCTGCTTTTCACTTCAAACGATCTTTTTGTCGAATCGCTTTGAATAAGAAGTTTTTTCTGCTTTCTGATCACATACCAATACTTGTTTTCTCATTATTTTGAGTAACTTTACCAGCTTTTAAACTTTTTTATAGTGGGTCCTGAGATTCAGAATTCACATGGAAAATTTATATCGTTTGAAGCCAGTGACATACTATTTTGTAAACGTAGAAAGGAACTCTTAATATGACCATTAATAACATTTTAAGAATTTTTGCTTACACACGTCCGGGGCCCCTGTAGCTAAGGGGGCCTGTATCGTTGATAGTGGCCCCCTGATAAGGCAGGCTACACCCCTGATGAGAAGGAATGTTCCTCAGAATTTGCAATCCATTCTTAATTTTCTCGAACTATATTATGCTTTCGGGAAAACGGGACATATTTTGATTTTTCCAGAACTATTTAAAATTCAGCATATTTATTCAAATTATTCTAAATTTTATTTTGAGAAATTCTCAAAAAAATTTGCTCAATCGAAAGAATTATAAGTGGCCTGCGGCCGCCCCCTTGTTTCGTCCGCCAGCGAGCAGTGCACACGCTGCACACCTACTAGGATCGGCCCTGCACATGTACCATTATTGGAAGCAAATGATGACGCTTAACATATTCTCTGCAAGTATAGAGAGATAATGCGATCACCGCGATGCCAGCCGTAGGAATGCGTTTTCTCCCTCTAGCCGACTAAAAGGGAAAATAAACATTGATCAGCTCTTTCCGCGATAACACGGGATTGGCAAATGAAACCACTCCACAACGCACTCTTCAATGGGATTAGATTCTTGTGTTGATTTTACGTCCCGCGATAGAAGGTACCCGGATAGAAACGTGTTAAGGACATTCATCGTTTAATGGACGAAGTAAAGTATCCTAATTTAAAAATGCCTGCATTTCATTTAACATCATTCTCTTGCACTACCTACCTGTGTAAATCTGCATTTTCAATAATTAAGTGAACATATCCTTCCCGTTTCACAGACGACCACTTGGAGTCCAGGGCAAGATTCGCAGTTAGTAACTATATGCCGAGATATTCAAGATTGGGGTGAACAGTATGTAGACTAAGTCTTCTACTAAGACTAAAATTCTACGAGAACTAACTTTAAATGAAAATGATTCTGTATTCTGAGTTGTTTGATAATAAATGCATTTGATATTATTAAATTTGTGAGTATAATTATTATGTTTGTATCTTGCGTTTTGCTTAAAACGTGGTTTTAAAGGAGTAAGCTTTTTTTATTGTAATTATGTAGGAAAGTGTATATTTTGTATTTATTATTGTTAGAATATAAATATTACTGAGAGCTTTTTTTGTAACTTACCATACCTACGGCGTTGGGGAGGGGGACCACTACACCTTAAAACATTAAAAGTAGACCACGTACCATGTAAAAGTCTGCCCACCTCTGGTCTATAGTGTCTATTACAGCTTTTCCCGAAATACAGAATTAAATCTGAAGAAGGTATTCGATCAATAAGTAGCAAGGGATTTTATTATTGAAAATACTTTAGATTTTTTTCTCCTCTTTTCTTTAAAATCACAAATAATTTAACAAAATCATTTATTTAGAGACATTAATTGTTCTTAATGGAATTATCTCTAAAGTCATTTAAATTGCATGTTTACATAACTTTTTTAAAAAAATACATTTACTTTACAATTTATATCAGGATGTATTCTTCATTGAATATAAATTTTGAAACTTTTTTTTCTTTTTATCATTTGATATTTTACATTTTTGAACTTCAGAACTGTTTGAATCTTCGATTGAAGTACCTGATATTTTTATTTCTCACATTTTACTGATTATAATTCTTTATGACTCTTTTAAATTTGTAATTAAAGTTTTATTTACGTCACTAAGCATTTCTAATATTTCGGTTACTCGTATTAATATGACTGATAATATTTCTTATCTGCGCAATCGATATGGTTATTTTAATAGTATTTTAATAGTTTAATTTTTAGGGAGTTTTTTATATATTACAATAATAGAACTATCGCATTGATTAATTTTAAAAAAAATCACCTTTCTCTTTGATTATAAAAAAATAAAAACAGGTTTACGTTTCTTAATTATTTAAGATATCCACTACGTTCGGAACCGTGATTTAAAAAAAAAACGCATAAATGGATAATTTTCATGATATTTAGTATCACTTAGATTAGAATACATGTATAAAATTGTTTGAAGGACATTTTGACAAAAATATAAATTATTTAAATACAATATTTTGGCAAAAAATTAACTTAAAATAACCTTTTTCCAAAATGTTCTCCTTTTATAAAAATGCTTCTAAAACAACAATATTTTGTGTGTGTGTGTGTGTGTGTGCGTGCGCTTATATAAATTAAAGACTTCTCAAGAGAGTCTGAACTATTTTTTTTTTGAAAAATTCACATTATTTTCAGAGTTACAACCAATTGAAATAATTATCGGCGTTTTTTTCTTAAAATTTCTCCCCTCTGTTGTCGTAAAACATGGATAAACTCACTTCTAAGTTATATATTTCAAACATTTTAGTTGAGCCTCTGTACAGAGGTCTGAGTTATATACAGGAAAAATATTATTATATTAGAAGTATTTTGCACAGAAGGAAAATATTTTGAAAATGGGTCATTCTATGTTCATTTTTTGTCAAAATATTGTACTTAAATAATTTTTTATTGTAATACTATTATTAAAACAATTTTATATACATTTGCTAATCTAAGTGACACTTAATATCATAAATATTATCCATTTATACGCTTTTGCAAAATCATGGTTCCGAACGTAGTCAGATACCTTAAAGTATATATATAAACCAAGATGTTTAAGATTTTTGACTCTAACGTTTGTATCCAAAAATATATGATTTTTATTACAGAGAAGCTGATCTTAACAGAGCAATCTAAGGTTTCCACTGAATCTGAAGGCTGTAAAGTTTCGACGTACGCCGTAATAAATATGACAACAAATTGTGAATCAAGAGCAGTTATTGTGAAATTTTTTCACAAGCTTTGTTTCACCGTTTAAATTTCTCTTCCTTCGTAATTTTAATTTTCAACTGTGGAACATTTTTAGCAAATATCAATAAATTTTGAATGTATGTTTTAACAAATTTACAAAAATATAAAGCAAACTTTCATAGTCGCATCACTGTTTTTAACACAAATTTATTTTTACAACATTTTTTAAAGCAGCTACTTTTATCGTCTTAGAGATAATTTGAAATTTAAGTAGTAAAGTAAGTCTTAAATGCTCAATAAGAAAAATAAAATGCGTGAGTAACAAAATTTTAATTAATTTCAAGTGGAAAAAAAATAAACAAGCTGCTGCGTAATTTAAAAAATTCTCCTTTTAAAGCACACAAATAATGTCTACATTCCATTCATCCAACTTCCTTCCTTTTTGATTTCTGAAGCAAAGAAAAGCTTTCTTGACATTCGTTCTCAGATCTTAAATATTTAATTCCAAATAATAATCTACTTTCCTTCATAGCGAAATAAACCAGAAAAATATTTTTAAGTAATAAAATAGCAGTTCGTTAAATTTTTCTCTCGTCGTTGGATATTTATAAGGAAATTTATCGTAATGTAATTTAACATTTTTTAAAAGATACTACATAATTTAATACCACAAGGATCTATCGCAAAAAACAAACTGAAGCTGAAAGCAAACATTTTGAATTTAATTTGACGATGATATTTTATTCAATTAATTTATCATTAGTTTGTATTGAGAAAATTTCCAGGAATATTTATTTGCATCTGAAATTTATATTGCAATGATTTTTATAAAATACAACGTTATTAAACAAATATTTTAAAAGAATCTAAAATAATTCTAGAAAGGGAAATTAATTTTGCAACAAACAATTGAGTAGTTTTAATTTATTCGAGAGAAACTCGTATAAGGATTTAATCTTCATGTTAAAAAATTAACTCTTTAAGTTCCATTTCTAAATAATTTAAATGTTTTCATACTGGATAAATAAATTATTTTCTGGGCTTTATTCATTTCTGGTTCTTAGAAATAATTAATTGAAAGAGATTAAAATACAATGAGTTCCCAGAGTAAATAAGCTCCCCGTTGGGTTTATTTACTTAGAATATTTCATTGTGGGGATAAGAACTTGATTTGCTCTGTGGTTTATGTCCGTTTTGGAGATGCAATAAACTTTACAAAATGAAAAGGATCTAAGTTTCTCTTCAAAAATACAGATCCTTTGAGTGTTTGGACGAAACAGATCGTGGTAACCAACATATTCCCAGAGAGTCTTTGGATAATATAAGTGGATCCGTAATTTCACTGTATATTTAACTTAGAAAATATTCGTTTTGAAATAGGGTCTTTGTGTGAATATACACACATATAATTCTCTTACATTTTCTCTAGAAGGATTTTATTTTATAAGGGTCTTGAGCTCTCCAAGACTTCGCGTGATAATTAGTTTTTGTCTGTCGGTTAAAAAAAACTGTCTCCTAAAACACTGCCACCTTCACTTTTTAAAAAATGGGGATACATTCTTGCATTATCCGCGTATTCTTGCTAATCATAAAAATCTTTACCCGAAATCGTATGATTCAAAAAGCTTCAATTTATCGAAACCTGCAAAAGCCGATATCTACAGACTGAAGAAAGATTGCTTTTGTGAGATGTCCTAGATGTTCTAGTGTGGTTGTCCATGTGTATTTGTTTTGCTGTATTGAAAACTTATATATATATATATATATATATATATATATATATATATATATATATATATATATATATATATATATATATATATATATATATATATATATATATATATATATATATATATATATATATATATATATATATATATATATATATATATATATATATATATATGGCATATTTTGAGCCAGAATCAGACTTAGTTTTAAAAAAGGTCTTTATTCTAGAATTAGTACATCTCTTCTGACGCTAAGAGCAGGGAGGCAAAAACACGCCACGGTGTGTTTTAAGAGGGTTAGCACTTAAAACACCGATGGGGTAAGTATCGCGGATTTTATGGTTGTACTTGAAAGTTAATGCTGACATATAGGGCTATTAAATATAACTTTCTGGCATTAGACATGTTTATTGGCTAGGCCATATGTTCGGAAGAAATAAATGGATTCGTTAATGGGTAATAATTCGTTCTCAGATCTTAAATATTTAATTCCAAATAATAATCTATTTTCCTTCATAGCGAAATAAACCAGAAAAATATTTTTAAGTAATTAGTTTGATACTTGAAGATGAAATGAAAAATATGAGTTAAGGGCTAGATAGGGAATTTAATTTTTAATCTAATTTAATTATCCTTACACACACACACCCACACACACATATATATATATATATACAGTCGGACCTCTATATAACGAAGTCTCTAAATCCCGGAAAAAAGTTCATTATGTAGTGGTTCACCTTTCAATTTTCTTTATAAACCACATGAAACAAATATTAAATTCATAAACACTATATATTAAAAAAAGTAGTTATTCACATCTTTTTGTAAAATAATATCTATTTATTTTATATATCTTATTTATAAAAAAAAAAGAAAGAAATCCGCAAGAAATGTTTCTTGACGCCTTTATCCACTTCCTGATGAATTAAATGTTTTTCTTTGATGCTCAAGCACTTAAAGCGTTTTGACATTTCGAGCTACAAGAAAAGAAATTACTAGTATGACTGATCAACACTACAAATGAACGGAATCTAGTTAAAGGACAGGGTGCGATTTCGTATTATGGACGATCCATGGATGAAATGAGGGTTATCTCAATAACAACAGGTACGTCCGTGAAGTGTTATAGCCCGAAGTCTTTCTCTTCCTGCAAGCATCCCTGGAGCTATCTTTCAGCAGGATAATGCACCCCCACATGTTGCAAAGACTGTTCGAGACTTCTGTTCAGCCCAACACATGCAACTTCTTTCTTGGCCTGCTTATTCGCCGGATATGTAACCTATTGACAACGTGTGGGATTTGGTTGGTCAGCGTCTCGTTCGTGATCCGCATCCTGCAGCTTCAAAACACGAAATTTTGCTGCGCATACAAGTAATATGAAACTCTCTTCCACAAACAGACATTCAAAATCTGTTTGACTCCATGTCACCTCGTACAGCAACACTTATTGTAGCTCGTGGGGGCTACACCAAGTACTGATTTTGAACACTTAACATTGTTTTTTTGCTTTGAAAATTTCGTCATTTATTTGATTTAATGCAAGTCGTTTGTGAATTAAATTCCATTTAGTTTTGATGATTCCTGCATGGTGTTGCCCTTTTTACAAACAGCTTTTCATATTACATGATTACAAGTTTTGTTTACCTATACAGACTTAATGTAATCCAGTGTGTTAAAAGTCCAGGGCAAGTTATTAAACAAAATAATAAAGAATTTTTTTATAATAATCCCATTAATGTAACAAAAGAAATTTTAGAAAAAATTCTCTCTCTATAGGAGTAATGGAGACAAAAGAAAAAGTTTTTTCTTTCTTTTTTACAAATGGAGCTGCGAATTCGTAATTACCATATCAGACTTAGTACATTCCCCGGTAGTGGGTACCATTTTTTAGTGATGCAATATATAGGTGGACACCAATTACCACAATTTAATTTTGACACCCAGTTTCTTCCCCGAAGGGAGGTACTTGAGCTCTGAGACGATACGAAATCATTCTAGGAATTTTAGTTTGCCGATAGCACCTAAGCCAAACCCATTCACTCTAGGGATCTTTAACATGCCGCATAATCATATGATTTTCTGCATCATTAAAATACACGACTTGGGCCAGGGTCGACATCTTTGGACTTATAAGATCAGCAACCGGTCCGAAAGATAAAGTGGAAATAAAAATAATTTAAGAGATAAAATGAATGAAGAGGTGAATAATTTTGAAAAAAGTCTGTAATATCAAGCATATTAAATATCCTCTCTCTCTGTTTTCCTGAACAAATGGAAAATAGCTCATTTTTGTATTTTCAGCAATCATTATTTCCTTGACACTCAGGATTTACATATTTAAAAGATATTAACGAATTCTTATTTCACAAGCTTAATTTAAAATCCAAAGCTTATTTCATTTAAGACAGGATACTGTGACTTTCTTTTTATGAAAAAATCTTATAACAATATTAATTTAACTGGATTTTTTATAATACATTTGTCACATTTTCCAGGTAAAATATTGTTATTAAAAAATCTTTCAAATGTAACAAAAATAGGTATAAGCTTTAATCTTTATAATAACAGCTTAGTCTATCACAACATGTAAGAAATATGTAAGTTCGTTTCATAAATTTTTAGGAATGTACATGTTTAGGGCACTTGGAATTTATGTTGGTGTTACTTTTGCCACACCTGATTGGCATGCGCCAAATCCAGGCCAATGAAATTCATCATGGCAAAGGGCTATATTGTATGCCTGTCGTTAGCCGTAGCCTTGAGCACCATACAAGTGACAATACGTTTTGGCTCGGTTCCACCCCAGTTTTGGAGGTGAACACCCTGGGAGTGGTCAGGGGCCTACCACCTCTCTTACTCCTCCACCAACCTTGCGGCGCGACGGCTATTTAGAGAACCACCAAGCAGCAAAGGCACTATACATTTACAAATATCCATGCCTTCTCCGGAATTCAAACTCAGGCCCTACGACACAGCAGTAAGCGTTGCTAACCCCTACACCTGATGGGTGACACTGGGAATTTATTGTGAATATCATCGAATCGTGTGGTTTCTTATGCGGAAATTATATAAAAAAAATATTTTAACAAATAAAATGGGATATACAGAATTAAAATTGATTATTACTATTAACAAAAAACAGCAATATTTAATATGTTAAGGCTGCATAATACCCTAAAAATGACAAAAATATAGTTTTTTTAAAAAAATTTTTTCGTTTTTCTTTGGCCCGTATAATGGGGAAGCTTACTCCAAAATTTCAGATGTGGCAACTAATTTGTTTTGAGGATAATTGAACTTTTCTGAGTTTAGGTTTAAATTTCAGTTACATTTTAAATCATTTCTCCATTTTTAAAAATTTAATTAAAAGTATTTTTGAACACTGTCAATTCTATCAATATGAAATGTGGATATCACCTTCAATTTTCACTGCTAAAACATTTTTGTTTGCTTATGTTTTGAGTTGATTCTGTCCTCATAGTTCCATAACTAAGATTGATTTCAAGACCAATATTTTTTTATAAACATCGTTTATATTAACTTACAATATTTTACTTTGTTTTTTCAATAATTTTTTTCCCTGCTGAGAAAATATTGGCTTGTTGCTTTTATTTTCAGAATCAGTTTAGTAATATAATGCAAAGACTAAACATAAATTAATTTTAATATTACTGTCTCTAAAAATTTTTTTTATTCCGAATAAAAATTTAGTAAAGTTTGGTAGAAAAACTGCCGTTAATTATGGATTAACACTTTGAAGAATATAAATACACTATTTTTTAAAATGTTATTAAATTAGGATACACTCAAGAGGATGCTAAAATATTGATTTACGAAAAGATTTCATTTTATAAATATACATATATGTCTGATAATTATGACATTATATATAAATATTATTATAAAGTTATGCTCAATAAGCATTTCCAAAAAATAATAATTATTATCATTTCATAAGTTTGAAATATGTGATAGAGAAATTTTAATAAGAGTATTTTAGTTTTAGGTAAAAAAAAGTAAGTATATACACCAACAAGAAATAAGTTTTCGCACATATTTTTGTCTCTAAATTTTCATAAGAGAGCTTATAAATTTTAAAAAGCGTTACTAATGGTTTCAAGTCTTGCAGTACTACTTCTGGTAAATTATTACAATCTAATTTTTGTAAAAAATATTAAAAATAGTCCCAAATATACAGCTTTTATTAAGAATAGTAACGATCTTATAAATTACTTTAAAAAAAAACTTATTATGCATATAGAAATGTGTTTAATTTAATAGATATATTAATGATATAATACATGTGTGTGTGTGCTTGTTTAGAAAATTTGATAATTATGATGTAAGTAGTGTTACAAAGTTTCGAAACTAAGCGATCTTATTAATTTAATTTTCAAAAAAATTATATTAATTATTATGGAAATATATGTAACCATCATAAAGGCTTTTTATATTTTAAAAAATATTTCTGTTACAGTAAACTAATAATTATTTTCTAATTAATTATTTTTTGTATGCTTAATTTTTTGAAAAATTAAGTTTATTGAAAACGAAATTCATCTTAAAAAAGAAGAATATGATTCAAAATTCATTTTAACTAATTACTGAATATCAGATGAGATAAATTTTATTGTTTATTCAATAAAAAATAACAACTAGTTAAAATATGTTCAAGGTTACAAACAAGCCATACGGTCAACGAATTCACAAGTACGACCATACAACATATAATTTAAAACATCTTTACAATATGTGATTCAATAGTTTTAAATTTAATTAAATAGCTGAGAAAAATGCTTGATTATTGTTCAAAATATTTTTATTCCTTTATTTTCGATTAAACAAATTCTTAAAATGCGCATGTTTCTATGGAGCTTAAAATCATCCAAACAATTATATTAATGATTTCAAAACTCTAACATAACTCCAACTATTCTGAAATAATCTTTTAACATTTTAGTTTAAGATTAATGGTAAGTGCATATGACGTGACATATAGACGTCGAAGCACTTATCAAATAAAAATAAAACTCTCATGATTCGAAATCAATTATTTCGATGTTTCCATTATTCTATTAGAATATTCGAGTAAATGCACTCTCTTCTATTGGTTTCTCATTAAGAATTAATGATTAGAAGTGCTTGCTTATCACTGAAGAGTATTCTATGAGAATAAGCTAAAAATTTAAAAGAAAGCAGTATTCCCAAATGAAGCTTAAAAAACCATCTTGATGCATCTTTATTGGAAAAAAGGTTTCCAGATACTATTTACAAATATTTTTCTTTTTTAATGAGCTATATGTCTGAGTATGTTTGTTTGCAATCACTTCATTTACATCGATTGAAGATTGAAGCAGATTCTAAATAAAAAAATTATTCTTAATGAACTCTTAAAGTTTTGAGAAATTGTTACAAATACTAAGTAAGCTAAATGTTGCACAAAAAGAGAAAACCTTCGGTCAATAGTAGTAAATTGTATGTAATTAGGACCATTTAACCATAAACAAGATTAATTTATGAGTATTTATCGTAAGAAATGTTTCTTGAGGAATAGATTGCAAAGGTTTTGTTTGACGTTTACTGCTTTTTAAAGCAAAGTAAAAAAAAAATATATTTTTGATAAATTATATTCAAAAATATTGATTAATTACTAAGACTAGTTCTTAATTATTGATCTACTTGTAAGATACATGAATACCTTCACTCATTGAGGACGCCGCTATAGTGTAGTTAACAATAAATTTCTCAGTTATAGCACTAATTGATTCCTTATTTTGAGGTTTTGAAAGGTTTTGCACTAAAATAATATGTGTGTGTGGCCCAAATGTTCTATGCTGATCAGTAATCTAAGTAGAGTCAGCAACCTTTCAAGAGAGAAGAGCCAATTTATAAGTAAAATAAGATAACTCAGGTATAAAAAAAGCCATTTACATGCAAAAGCGTGTACAGGAGGGCGGGGTCCTCCGATAGCTGTCGCCTTCAAGACTGCTAATCTCCAATTAATATTTTTTTATAAGAATTAAATAAGATTTTACACAAAGTAACATTGCTCTTTCCTTTTAAAATTAAGTTCTGTCGAGGAATTTTTTTTTATTTCTGAGGCCCAATACAAGAACAACTATTGTCACAGTATCGTGTTAGGATCTAAGGATAGTGGAAAAATTCTTTACGAATAATACCATAAGGTGGTTTAATCTGGAAGTTCATATCCATTTACACTATAATGATCAATATTGATATTCGTTATTCTTGCCTATAAAAGTTATTTTAACACTCTTTCCTTCAACTTCTTATTAGCTCACACTTTCTTTATATTTATTTATTTATTTATCTTGATGGAATTTTCAGTCGTTAATAAAATACATTTTAAAGCACTCAGTTGACCTGAAATTTTATATACATGATTATTTTGTCTGACAATACAATAATTTAATCATAATTGATAAAAATTAATTGATTAAACGTAATTATTTAAGGAATTACAAATAAGCACCCTGGCACGTTGGCATCCTTTTCGGCGACTTGTGTCAAAACTTGAAAAGGTTTTTTTCTCAAGTTTTAAATCATTCAGTTGAACTGAAATTTTATATACACGATTGTTTTGGATGACAATACGATACTTTAATGATAATTAATAAAAATTAATTACCACTTAATGTTGTGATTCTGTCCTATGTATATACATATTTATATTAATTGTAACTATTTAATAAAAAGTAGCTAAAATAAAAATTTTCTTTGTTGATCTAAGTAGGAATTGACTTAATTTTTTTTTATATTACTTGTTCCCTTCAGCATGCCATAAAATAGGGAATGTGTTTTAGTCACACTTTTGTTGGTTGTTTATTTCTTGTTCATACATTACAGCACACAAACACATGCATGCAAATAAGTGAACGTTGCAAGAAATCCCTTTAAAGAATGTCTTCTATGGCGACATTTTAACCAATAAATAAGACCCTTACTTCTTTAGAACTAACTTTAATAACTTTTCTGGGATTTTTTGTAAATGCTTATGGTAAACGTTTTAATACAGAAGTAAATATCTTTAGCCAGTCAAATGCTTAAGGTATCCGACTGGTTTAAAATCACCATTTTCTTAAAAAAAAATCTGAATTTATTTTGTAGTCTATTTTTGTAGCCTGTTTAATAAGCTTTCTAAGACTATCGTACTTTTAATTCTGAGTCAGTTAGAAAAAAAGTTATAGCTGTTTTTGTTTGAGGCAGTAGGCCCAAATCGAAACCGGAAGTGCGAGTTTTAGGTTGATTTACACCAGCAAAATGAGAGTTTTATTCATTTAAAATATTTTAACGAATTCTTTTTATATTCAGTAAACTTTATTTCACTTTATAAATGTTTTAATAGATATATTTTGCTTTAAAATAGGCAACAGTTAACTGATTACAATGTTGATTTTGATTTAAACGAGTTACTAACTTTTTATCAAAACTTTATCTTTTTGTGTTCAAAACTAGATCTCTTTATAACTTTTTATTAGTACTTTTATATAGAGTTATAGTTATTTTTAATTAAATTAAAGCTGTCATGCCAAAAACAAGATCAATGAAGCCAAAAAAGAAGAGATTTCCAGAGAGGAGTATTTGTTGGAGAAACGTCGATAGAAATATCAACGCATCTCCCAAATTCAGTCATTAATTCTATTAAAAAGACTTATAAGGAACTTTACGATTAAAATTTCCTAAGAAAATGTCTTCACGGGAAAGATCAGGACTGCAATGAAAGTCTTAACAATGTCGTATGGAGTGTAATCTCGAAAGACAACTTTGTTGAGCAACAAACACTCCGGTTAAGGAATTATATCACAATAATACTTTTTAATTCTGGGTTTGCTGGTCTATTACATATACTTCAAAAATTAGGAATGAAATTATGTTCTGAAATGAAAGGATATTTTTTCTACCTCGACAAAACGAGAATTGTTGATTCTACGAGGCATTCTAAACCAGATAAGAAACTGTCTCGTAAGAAAAGAAAGGCTCTTCAAAACTGTAAAAGTTTGAAGTTTGAGGTTTAGGAAGGCAAAAAATACAAATCTGGAGAGTTTTAAAACCTTCCTAAATCATTAAAAAGTTTTATTGCAAATATAAACCTTATTTTGCATTTTGTGAAGAATGTTATTTTTGAACATAATGGTTAACGGTAAGAGTGGTATTTCTTAAAGTAAATGAAATATTCTTATGAAACATTTTGAGTTTGTTCTTTGTATTATAATGAATGCTTTCTGCTAAAAGCTAAGGGTAATTTTTCAATTAAGGTATTTTTTTATAAGTAATTTTATATGAAAAAAAAAGTTTTTCAAGAAAATTCTGGGTTTTTCATCTCGAGAACACCTGTATTTCATAATTTTACAGTAGAGTTTGATCTTTTTTAGTATAATGCATAGTTAAACGTTAAAGAATTGTATTCCTGCAAACATTTTTTTTATTTTTGTGATATATATTTTTTTAGACTTGTTTGCAAAAGAGAAATTTTTTGTTATATTTTGTAGAAATTTCTCAATATTTTGAAAAATAAGCTTTGAAAAAATTCTTCTTGTGGTACTCTTTCATAGTTTTGCAACATACTTAATTAAATTATAACAACTAAATGATTATTTAAGTTATATTTTAGAAAATTTTCTCCGAACCCAGTCGGATACCTTAAATGTTTAAATGCAGATTAAATTTATCAATAGATAACTGCAAAGGAAACAGAGAAACGAAAACAAATTTGTGCAGACATATTTTTTTTAATACTACAAAGATGTAGAAGTTTTAAGAGCCTCACCAATGCATTGCCAACCTCGGATCTAAGTCAAGCGCGATGATTAGCGTTGTAATGTTGTTTCTTAATCAGCTGTCGGGTACCCCTTTTTTTCCCCCGGCACTCTAAGGAAAGAAATGCGCCAGACTGCCTTTCCTTCAAAGTGAACCATAGATAAGACACACCTGTTTCAACGGCTTTCCATTCTTTTGTTCCATCTAACACGTAGCCGTGCTACACATGTGCGGACATGATGATCCGTTATTGTGGGAGGAAATGACAAGAATTGTATTCTAGGCTTCGGAGTGATATGTTATTTTATGGTCCATCAATATAATTTTTGGCGACAAGATGGTAGCTGCCAGACAACACTTTGTCCCGAAAGAAACAATGGTGTTCGGGGCCTGAACTTAGGTTGCCATGTGTAAGACTGTGTTCCTTCCAATAAGAAGTTGACGGGGCGTGGAAGAGAATTTCACTCAAAAGGCTTAAAGAGACAGATTAGATGAGAGCAACGAGACCAGCGAGAGACCTAGGACTAAAATGTGGATGTGAACTCTGCTTTACTAGTTAAGACGTTGCGAGATCCAGTTTTAGACCTTTGGGTAAGAGCCCAACAGACGACGATACAAAGCATCTGATAGCTAAATGTGTAAATTTTCTTACTTATTGATACAATAAATATTTGTGTCAATTAACGATTAAAAATTGTAAATAAAAAGTAATTTTACTAAATGTATGGAACCTAGAAAATTAAGTAAACCTGGGGTCACGTCGTCACAGCGCCTTACGTATCAACTCGATTCACTGAAGTAAATGGGCTAGGGACTAATACGCTCCACAAAGATATATATATATATATGTATATATACACAATCATATATAATTAAAGAGTTGAACATATAGGGTTTTCACACAGAAACCATTCAAAAAGATTAAATTTGGTACCAAAGAAAAAGCTTATATTATGTTAGAATTATAATGTCTAAGTAATGTATTTTGTACGAGTCTATCAATTATTTAATTAAATTATTAGAGAAACTCAATTTAAAGCTTTTTGCATTGTAAGTTAACAGCAATCGTTGTTTAATTTATTACATATGAATGTATCCAGAAGTATTCCTTTTTTTTTGTCATTTGTGTACATACATATCAAAAAGAGTGAATTATTTTCTCTGAACTTTTATCAAATAACTTTTGATTAGTTTATTTTAATTGCAAGAAAACTAATCATTTCAATCCCGAAAGTAGGCATGAATGTAATCTTAAACAAAGTTTACATGCGTTTTTGAATAAAATGCCCAAATAAAACGGATATGTTGAAATACAAGGACATAACGCATGAAAAGGATCTGTTGATGTTTCACTAAAGTATGATATTTTAAATCAAACTCTTTTTGGTTACTGATTGAGTTTTTATAAAACATTCACATGTTTATATCTGAGTGGAATCACTTTCTATTTTAGTTAAGTGTTGTGTATTTTAAAATAAAACACGCCTTTGTTTAATGTATATATATATATAATTTACCTTGATTCTAAACACACACACATTTTATACAAAACTCTAAGATCGTTCAGTGATAAAAATAATAGTTCACTTGTTACGATGCCTTGAATTTAACTTTCAACGCAGTAAACTTCTTTTCTTCTTGAAAACGAAGCTTATTTTAGTATTCTCACTAAATTTTGGAGGAAATAATTTTCGAGAATGTTTCTCAGGTACGGTGATACTATTCTTTGGATGCTTGGAATGGACCTTATCGCAATCTCTTTATGAGGGCTTGGAGCTTTAAAAATAGAACTCGAACCACTTTCACAATTAAATATTGAAGACTTCCTTACATGGGTTTCTGTTAGAGTTTCGTTGGCTTCGCGGTGGGTTCTTCAATAATCAAAGAGCAATACCAACAACTATTCAGACATTTACATTTACTGAGCAAATCGGAAACCAAAGACAGGTGAATCATTGAGGAGCAGACGGACATTTACATTTACGGCACAGATCGAGAAACTAAACTTTCATCTAATACAAGATTAATCATTAGAGAGACTCCCAGCAAGGAGTAATAGAAAGAAGCAAAAAAGTTGAATGCAGCATAACTCTAAAATGCCAGAAAGATAGAAAAGTGTCTGGTTCTAAAAAGGAAGATTATTAATAGCAGTGCAATTAAATTAAATTTATATTGTACCAAATAAAATATATCAATAAGACACAATGTAAGCCGTGTTCGGAAAAACACTACTACGATGAAACTGACTCAAAATTTAGACAAGACATTATTCTATTGTGGTTTATTCTTGTATTGAATGTACTTCGGGCAGCTCAAGATATACAGTCATTAAAGCAACAAGAGCACAACGTTTAATACTCTAGTCATAAAAGTCTTTAGCTGGTTTAAAAAAAAATTTTTTTTCTTCCCCAAAACATGCTCGCTTTAAATACATTTTACTCCATTGAATAAATTGGAAATAAAATGAGAAGAAAAAATAATAATATCATTCCAAATCTAGGTTTCTTTATTTTCTTATTTTTACTTTAGAACTATTTATTAGCCAGTCGTGCTATTAGAATGAATGTTATATTGGGGATATTCGTCAATGCCACCTGATGTTCGGAATGTAATCTAAGTCGAACACGCAAACTGCCTTAATAGGGTAATTTTTATGAGGCACTTTAGCCGATTCTTGCATACATAAGGTCACTCATTTTATTAAGTTATGCCTCTTTAATGTAAGACTGTATTAACGACTGATTTATAGAGCAGCGGTTATATCTGGGAGGCAAATTTCCCAAACATCGAGGAAACAAGTTAAATATTTATCTTTGTGATTTTTATCACCGTGTGATAATTCGAGCTCAGTGATAATTAGAGGCCTCAATCCTCGCATTTATTAGATGTTGAATAATACAATATTTTGTCGGAGTGATAGCTCAATTAAGAGGGAAACAAGCTCCGTTAAACTTGCTGTCTAGAACATAAACGATCTGAATTTGTTATTTCCAGGTCTTTACTTTGCATCCAATATAATTAGACGGAATGATGGTTTATTCTTCGTTTTTATTTGTTCCTTTGCGGTTGTGTTATCAGGCTTATCTTATAACTCTTTGATTTATTATTAACATTTACCAGTGCATTTTTATTATAGTGTTTGTCTAGTAAACTATGTATTTCATGTCAGAATTTTGATAAAGCTTTTCAGAAAAATAAACACGTATGATAATTGTTGTGAAATAACTTCTGTTTTTGAAAATATTTAAAGATAAATATCCCTGATTTTTTTCTAACACAATGCATACAGTACAGTTAATTCAATGCATTTGTCAAAAGTGTTCATTTTCGAGTAGACATATGCATTTAATTTGATTCCAAAATGATTTTTCTGAAAGCAACAGTAATGACTTCGGATGACTGTTTTAATTGAATCAAGTGGTTTGTTTTTGAAAAAGTTCATTTAACTTCATTCGAAAATATTTTATATCCATGGAATCGTTAAAAATAGAGCTTTCAAAGTTGTTAAACGTACTGTGTTAAGATGTACTTTATAACATATTAAAAACAAAAGGAAATTAATTGAATACATTCCATCATTAACCAAAAACGTATTTTAGAATAATTAGTGTTGTTAAAAGTCCTCTCAAAATCACACTGATGAAAATATTTTCACAATTTGTCAAGTCAAAATCAATATTTTCAACAAAATTCTGTCTCGTTTCAAAATATTTCCTTAAAAAGAAACAGCTTAAATCAATGTTTCTCAAAGTGTGGGGCGCGCCCCCCCTTTGGGGGGGGCGACATTATCGAAAATAAAAGATTAAAAAAATTAATTTACTGTAATGAAGTAAGAAAATACTTTCTGACATAATAAAAAAATACACATTTACACTGATAGAATTTATTAGTATTACTTCATCAAGCATAAAAAAGCTTCATTTCAATACATTCATTAGCTATTTGATCCTATAAATAAGCAAAAAACATCACATTTTGTTTGATTTGCTGTAATCCCACTATGAGAGATTTTTTTACTGAGTTTTCTCTCTCTTTTTTAAATCTAAAATACTATTTCAGAGAAAAGACAAAACCCAGACCCACAGAGAAACATTCTAAGAAGATAAAAAATTCATCTGTTTGACCTTTTCGAACTTACTGGTATGGTCAGTTCGTTTCTTTTTTATGTCTTTATTTTTCATTTATGGAAGTTGTATATAATGCGCCTATACGAAGAATTATATAACATTTCAAAAAGCATAGAAAGCACTTTAAAGGATTATTTGGCCAATTTTTATTTTCATGATTATTCTGAAACATATAAAACATAATGTGTGTGTGTGTGAAAAACGTTTTATATAATTCATTTTTAGAACTTAACATTCATAGTTTTACATTGATTAAACATTTAACCCGGGAGCGTTCGCGCGGGGTACAAACTACAAAAATTTGAACAAAATATGACAGTTTTGCTTGCAGATATCATTCCTGTAACGTTCGTGAAAAGTTTCTGTGATTTGTGTCCTTTATTAAAGTCGCGTACCTTAGAAACATTTTAATTCGGTTCTATTGGAATTTTTCTCAAATTATCAATGAAGAAAGGTAGAAAGTAGGTAAGTATATACTTTCTCTTCGTTAAATTATTCACTAGAATTGTGATTTTTATTGTGTACAATAAAAATAATCGTAAAAAAATCTTCGGGGTGACTCCGTCTCCCTGCGCGACTATTACCATTAGTATCGAATGCGCGTCTACTCCCGGGTTAAAACGCGATGCATGTTAAATCTGTCGAGAGCTGAAACGTCCTCCCGTTGGTGTGGTGTGGTAGTTAGGAGAGGGGG
>BMAV01010959.1:94502-130676 GCA_019973955.1 Trichonephila inaurata madagascariensis
AAAATAACACAATTATTCTGTATCGGAATTTTAAATTCTTTTTCATTATTTAACATTAATAATAAATGCTAATTTGTGAGGATTACAATTACACACACACACAGTTCGTTTAAATCTATTTATAATATGAGCATTCATTTAAAAAAATCATTTTACATTTTTGTATTCGTTGCCGTACTCTGGGTTTTACTCTCCTTACAATTTCGAAAGTGCCGACTGGGGGCCATAGGTGGTTTGTCGCTGGTCATCTGCACTTAAGGTTGCGGGTTTGACCCCAACCCATTTCGGTGGATTTTCATGATGCAGAAAATCGCCAGCGGTCATTAACGGCCATGTCGTATGATTATTCGGCATGTAAAAAATCCCTTGAAGTGTCCGTTTGGCTCTTGGCTGCCAAAATTCTTAAAAGAAATTCTTAAGTTCAACTTTGCACCGTCAGAGCTCAGGTACCTCCCTCTGAGAAGGAAACTGGGCATCAAAATTACTTGTGGCAATTGGTATCCCCTATTATATGGTGCCGCACTAAAAAATGATACCAGCTCCTGGGGAATAAGCTAGGTCTGCAAAGGTAAAAAATATCAACATTTACAATTACACGTTTTGCGCAGATATCGGATAGTTTGCCCAGACTCATGCAGACGTTCGCGAGAATGCTAATTGTGACGGATATGATAAGGGAGCAACATAGACTAGACTATTTTTCTAATGACATTTAAACTTTTAGAAATGGATGATGGAAGAAATAAATCTTTAAATAAATATCATTTATCAATATGTTCCAATTTAAAAATTATAGATACGAAAAATAACATGATAATTATCCTATTACTTAAAAGCAATTTGTTTAAAATATATATTACTTAAAAGTAATTTGCTTAAAATATATATTACTAAAAAGTAAAAAATACAAAATTTAATATTTATCTTGTGAATTTGTACGGTTTATAAATTAGACCGTATGGTAGCTTTAGGGCCAAAGGGGATTATTATTGTATAAGGGGGGGCACGATATAAATTATGATTGAAAATTGGGTCGCCAGTAGTGAAAGTTTGAGAAGCACTGGCTTAAATAACAAGAACGAACCCAAATAAAAAAAAATAGAGCGCCACAAAAAATCTTTTTTACGATAATTTGCATTCTTAATTTTATATGTTTGAACAAAATTTCCATTAAATTTTAAAACATTTTTCAGAATAAAATGTTAATATCAATGAATATTGGTTTTCAAAATTCTTATTCAAACGCTCTTCATACATAGAGAGGTTTGTAAACAAATGCTTATTTTCTTAAAAATATTGTTGAAAGTAAAGGACTTTGCAAAAAAAAAAATATATATATATATATATTTCATTTTAAATGGAACTTCATTTTATAGAAAGCATCATCTGCAGGCTAAATATATAAATATATATATATATTTATAAATAAAACTCCTAATTCCATTCCTACCATAAAGTTTTCTTTCGTATTTCTCTTGACAACTATATTTTATTTTACTTTCTGAACATACAATTACTCTGAGCTTATTCATTTAGATTTTTTTCTTTAGTTCTTGCCCAGCAACTAAAATGGAGCAGTAAGATATTGAATTTCTATGGATTCCTTAATACAAAGCAGAACACGCATATTTATAAGGAAAACTTAGCATTAATAGAAATAAAATTTATTTCGTGGGTTAAAGGTATTTTAGCATTTGGAAAATATTTTTCTTAAAATTGTTTAATAAGTTTTCGGAGAATTACTACAAAGAGATACAAGTATTTGGAGAAAAATAACACATTCTACATTTCCCAAAATTTTAAAAGGTTCACAATTTTTCAAAAAGGATTATTATTCAAATATGATTTCGAGAAACTAATATGCTTAGCATTTTAAACTTAAATGTGGAATTATAATGAAAGAAAGAAAAAAAAAACAGTTTTTGTAAGCAAGCTTATGCTTTATTATTATTTCCATAAAACGGTAATATGAAAAATAATCTAGTGTTAATAAATTACATGTCTCTTTCCAAATAATCAAAGCTCTTAAAATGTATTAAAATATTGTCTATGTTTTGGATGAAATACACAAATGAAAATCTGTCCGCTTTGAAGCTTGATAATTGCATTATTATAATTTCTCTATCTAATATTTAAATTTTTATTTTCTGGAAAACATCTTATTAAAAATCTAATTACTAATTATTAAATGTAATTAGTTTGAAACAGTGAAAATTATCCATGTGATTATTAATTGTTTGTTTTATGAAACTCATGCGAAATTAGTAATTCTGATATGTATGTATTAAAAATCGTACAAAGTACATGCAAAGCACGAAATAACGAATATATTAATATTTTTTCTACGCAACAATTGACTGTCAAATTCCTAGAATTAAATCAGAATAAATTAAATAAAAGGAAAACTAGAAATGGTTCTCAAGAAATATTTCTATTACTTTTATAGAATTCATGTGAAATTAATACCCGTGATGTATATGTATAAGAAAACCAATGATTCACATAAAGAAGACAAGGCTAAAAAATGTCAATGGAAACGAATATTTTTTGTTTTTTTCTACGCAATAAAATTATAATTCTGGAAACAAACCAGAATAAAATAAGCAAAAGACTAAAAATGAATGAAAGAAAATATTTTTTTCAGAAGAATTTTTTTATATTAAACAAAGTGCTTTAGTTTTTTTCCTACGGTAACGCAAAAACTTGACTAAATAATAACATCTGTATATGGCACCCGTTCTGAAATGAGTTTCTAGAACTATCCACTTGAGAGTTGACAACTCTACTAATAATCCTGATAAAACAAAACAATAAAGGAAATCACACCTACTTGAGATTCCTAGTAAGGAACAAACAAAAAGTCGTTAGAAAAGCACTTGGAAAAAAGCATTTCTACAGTCATCTAGAATGAATGGCTTTATAGCGTACCATTTTGATTTTGCAACAATGGCTGTCTGTCCAGATTGATTTTTCTTATCGGAGCCATTATAGAGCGCAATACAGAAGTGAAAAGATGAAAGTGCTTTGTCTAGAGTTCAGTTTGATACCAATATCAAAAAGTTTGACATTTATTTCGATACCTCAGGAGCCTGAGATGAACTAAATTTTTGTACCTCTCCAATTTGTAATCTCTGCTAAGTATTTTTGGCAACGACTTTTATTAAACGTTTTGTACAAAATGAAATTTTATACCATTTTTATATAAAAGTGGCTTTGAGTACACACATATGTTCTGCGTAGATTGTTATCAACAAATGGAAAAGGGGATTACGGGATGAATTCTTCAGGCCAGCAAAGAAATAGAAAACTTTTTATATCATAATGGGACAGCGTAAATTTATATTTATTTGATTTTTTTCCTTAATGGATATTAAGGAAACAAATTAATTTTTATATTTCCAATAAATTTTGACAATATACATTTCGAAAACAGATTTGTTTTTAGATACACACTAATCATATAGTTATATTTTCTTCACACATTAAAATTTCTAAAAAAAAAAAAAAAAACTTTATTATGTACAGTCTCGAAAGCAATTGTTGATAAAAAACAGCAGATTTTTCCCTATATTCCTAAGTAAATTAATTTTTTTAGTGCAAATCTAATGTCATTTTATGTTTCATCGCCTTTACAACATGGTACAACACAAGTCGGATAATCATACAAAATAATAGGTGCTAATGTATTTTAAATTCCGTCTGAAAGTTCTCAAATGACGTGATGTGGAAGTCACGAACAGGAGAGCATTAACTCAGATGCTATCCACATCCCCACACACATTTCAGTGAGGCTCAAAAATATGATGTCCATCATCAATATTTTTCACGTAAATCTAGATTGATTTTTATTGATGTCCTCTGAGATGTTTTCTTGCCACGCAGCTGTAAAATGGGGTTCCTTATGTAGATAGCATTACAAAGTTCACATCCACACTTGCATCCCTAAATATTGCAGGGTTTTATCATATGACAAAATACCGACAACCAATGGCCGTGAGAAACCCATCGGCTGGGTTCCACATCTGCGAGCCGGAACTCCGAATGTAATTCGAGGTGTTAGAATCTTCCCCACTCCAAGGTGGTAAAGGAAAAATCCGCTTTGAAACATTTGAAGAAAAGGTTGTTTCCCTCCTCATTCTCTAATAACATATCCTATATCAGGGATGGCGAAACACTGGCACGCGTACCATTGATGGCACGCAACACAATATTTTGGGCATGCCACCAATCAAAACGGCTTGCATTTTATTTAAAAATAACAAAGTTCAGTAGGATGTATTACGAACAAACGCGAGTAATCGGTCGCAGTTTTCAGCGAGATTTTCTCAGTTCAAAGAATTATTGGAAACGTTGAAGTTTTCTTATGTACCCTGAAGGGATTTCATTTAATAAACTGAACTTGTGTGTCCCAATTCAATTGGTTGAAAATTGAAAATTTTGAAATGTAACTGATTAATTTACAGTCTAGTTTAATATGGATTCAAAATTTTATTAAAAAAAGAATAAGTTGGAATTGTTTGAAACGGAAAGATTAACAAGCAATGTAAGTAAAAATGCTAATAATGAAATTTCGGAAACATGGAATTGTGGAATCCAGACACATTTAACTATTTGAAGAAGCTGGGTCATGTTATTTTAACCCTATGTTCTTCTACCCATGCTTGCGAGTTACTATTTTCAGAGATGAATAGCATTAAAAACTAGCTCAGAAACTGTTTGACAGATGACTCCAATATTCAGCATGCATTTTGCTAAGAGAAACATCTTACAATCTTAATATAAGAGTTATTTTTTATATAATCATCAGCAGCACAGAAATCACACTAATGTTACTTTAATTTGAATTGTATATTTCCTATTATAAGGTGCAAAATGTATTTTTTTCGAAATAAATAGTTTTGAGTACTTATTTTTATTATTTTCCCAATAATCACGAGTCAAAATTATTTGACGGCACATTTATATCTCATTAAACTTTTTCTAGGAAAAAAAGGCACGTTGATACAAAAAGGCACTATAGGATCCCAGCCCTGTCCTACAGAATGAATATAGTCAATCATTTGAATAACCAACTGTATATACTGTAATGAATAGCTGGGGTCGAAATAATTATTTAACTTCTTAAGTCTCGCTCTACCCATCCATTTTCCCAAATGTCACCCTTTACAGCAATGCGAGGGATAGTGGTGACAGACCTCGTCATTTTGAACCGCTTTCAAATGACGAGGATGACAAATAAGCTGGCATTCCACACTGCAAACATCAACACTACAGCAATGTGAGCTCGTACAACTTTAATGAGTATCAGCTCCACCCCACGGCGAGTCTTAATGGTATTCAAAAAGACATGACGAGCTCACGACCATGGTCACTCGGCTACGGTCAAGTGTATTTCCAGAGGGACTTTAATTGCAATAATCTAACTCAATTAATACTGACACTTTCATTTTATAAATCCCTCTCCCAAGACCTTTAGACACTTGTATGCTAATAAAATTAAAATGTAAAATTTCTCAATGACACTTTAATTCTGTATTATTTTTTGTCTTTTTAGTCTTTCTTTTTTGCTTCCGTCGAAATAACTGGGGGAGGTTTCGCCTCCTGTTTCTCGTGCACCTGATACTTGAGGGTTTAAAAGTAATGCACAGAAAGACCCCTATTTTATACCTGTATTTTTTTTTTTTTTTGATTTTCTATCCAAGGGCATCTCCAGATTATTTAGAATAAAACTGTAGGTAATTGGTTTATTGTCTCAATTAGTTGATCTTAAACTGCACTTATTTTTGTACAATTTATTAAATGAAAAATAGATTTTTTTTATCACAGTTTTTTTAAAGTTGTGCATCATTAAAGGGTCAAAATGCTCGAGAGAAATGTATCTTTAGGCATAAAGGCTAAGTGTCTACTTTTGCATAATGCATTCTGCTTTTCACACTATCCCAAATTTCCACACAAACTTGTGAAATTAATTTTTGGCTGTACAATTATATAATGACTTTATACATATAATTAATTACATTGAAACTGATAAATGCACATTTATTTGTGGGATATTGTTTACATTTAAAAAAAATGTATATATAAATGGCAAGTTTCTTTAGAATGCATCCCATTTTAAATGATATATTGAAATGGCAGTTTAAAACATATGTCAGTATGTTATATTAACGTCCCACTATAAAGCTGCACTAGACTATTGTGGCGACAGACCTTGGAATTTGAACCATGGTCAAGTGACGAGGCCGACATCTGAGCTGGCACCGTCTCTTCTGAGTTCCACACTATAGCAACAGGAAAACGTTTAAGCCTCGACAGATTTAACGCGCATCAGTCCCCTCTACACGGCAGGGCTTCCGCGGTACTAGGCTCGAACTCTATGACACGCCAACCACGAGTCCGTGACATTCACCACTAAGCTCTACCGTGGTAACCAATTTAAAACATGAATACTGGAGAAATGCATAAAATGTGGCTTTTCCAACAAAGATATGCAGAATCCTTGGATAGCCTCGTCAACCTTAACTGTAGATGCTGAATGAAGCACGAACCATAAGAGAGAAAAATCATTTCCTTTACAAGCCATTGTTAATAATAGGCAAGCTACCTAAATGTAATTACTGGTTTTTAATCCTTATTTTAACTAAAGAAGCAATTAGTTAATTGTTAATAGTGTTTTCATTTATGATCACATAATTTCATATTGGAAAATATTTCATTAATCAAAGGAGTATAAAAAATCTCATTTAGCATACTCTGATAATATAAATTGTTGTAATTTTAAGATATTAAGTTGTGTCCTTTTTTTTTTAAAAAAAAAAATCACACTTCCATGAAATACCTTAAAAATATTTTTCCTTATTAACTGCATGAAACATAACTCAAGATCATTGCAAAAATCTACATAAATGTGTCTTTATTGTTCACAACAAGTAGAATATAATATTAATTTCTCGTAAGAGTCATGGTTTTCCTTGCTTCTGAAGGATGGCAGAAAAAAGTAACTAATAATGAAAAAAATATTGTTCGAGGAATTTACCTTTTTTGAAGATAATCTTATGAAAAGTGTATCTTCAAGAAGGACTCTAAAATAAGCCTTTTATAAAGAGACAATATGCTACAAATTGGTGTGTGGTTCAGGTAGAAAATATTTTAATGGAGGACACATTTAAAAATTTTTCGATATAAAGTGCTCGGTAAAAAAAGGAAAAAAGATTTTCCCCTTACATTAGTAATTAATAAAGCTCAGCAGAATTTTTGAATACTTATAGAAAGGGGTTTATGTATAATCCTAAAATGCATTAGAAAAAAAGTTTTTTTTTTGTTATCTATAACATGCACAATTATGAATAACAATTTTAAAAAAAAATGTTCATAGCCTAAAGCTTTCATTTTAATTTTCAGAATTTTTTCTAAGCGATTCTTAAGTTTTAAATGTAAATCAAAAATGTTTTCGTCCCTTTTGTAGATACAAGAAATTCGTTTTTTAAACAATTTAAATGTTTCTGTAGGTGAAACGCGAGCATTTTTTACTTAATTATCCCTTTAGCGGGCAGTGGCTATTAGGTCTAGCCACATAGTAAAAAAAAATTTCTCCAAGCGGGTGTTGGATATTTAGTCTATCCATATGCGTTAATAGAAGCTAAAATGCATAAAAATTAATACGGATGGCAGCACGATACCTTATTTTGCATTTCGTGTCCTCTGACGGGATTTAGGTTTTTGAAAAGCTTTTATATGTGGATATAGAGAGGCTCTATCCACTGCCCACATAGAACAGAAAAATGACCTATTTCCTGTACTCGAGAGAGAGCACATAGAATCACGTGAGAATGTTGGGGGTCGGAAATAAAAACAAACTTTGCTTACAATATGTGGTGCATAATTCTCGGGTTCGAAAATCTTCCATTACAGCTTTTCTACTAGGAGAAAACGTTTGCATATTATTGAGTTCCACAGTAAATAGCTCATCAAATTTGTGAAATAACTAATTTGAATCCTAAAAAATATTACTCTATTTCTAACTTTTTATACAAAAATTAAATAAAATATATATAAACTGTGTATATTTACCAATTTCGATATATATTCTATATAAGTATTCTATGTATATTCTTGTACAATTATTCTATTATTGTTTAATTGCACTTCTATTTTGTAATTAAATGTTATTGAAATAGTTAATAGCACAAATGTTAATTTTTCATAGAGTTTATTGTAAAATGATTCATTTTTTCTGTCCTGAAAAGTAAGTTAAATGTCGTAAATGCGCAGTGGCTATAACGTCTAGCCACCACCCAAGAATAAAACCCCTGATCAGATATTCTTTTTTGTGACTAAATAATGTTTATGGATTACTTTTATCAAGTACTTTATCACAGAAAAGTATATTTTAGCTTTGTGCCCGTTAAAGGGTTAAAACGTGAACTTTTTTTTAAAAAGGATATGTTAAATATGTTTAAAAATAAAGAAACCTAAAGTATAAGTTCCCAATTTTAAGGCTCTATTTATGATGATAGCTTAAAGGAAATGGACCGAAGAGTTGGATCTTCATGACAATCTAAAAAATTAAATTCCATCTCATTTAGATTTAAAAAAAAGGGCCGCTCCAATAATTTTTATTTACATACACAAAACACGCAACAAATATTTTACAGTCTTAAATATATATATATATGTTCAATAACTTTCTCTAAATCCTTCACTACACTAACAAAGTTTCTTTTGAAATTTTCTAACTTTAAGTCTTTGGCATTAAACTTCTTTTCTAAAAATTACAATTCATTCGAAAGCAATACCAATGCCTTTCTTTTGTCGACTAGTAAAACTTGACTGATAAAGAATAATACATTTTATGCAGTACTACGACTGAATTGGGAGTAAGTATTAAAGTATCGAACGCGAATTCGTAGTTGACGCCATACCATTGCTTCTCGTTCCACTTTCAGAAACATCCGCCCTAAAATCGTTTGGCATGTTCAGGAAGCAATAGCATACACCTGTTTCATTTTCACTTCATTCGTTTCCTTTTCTTCAGAAGCATTGAACAGGAAAAAAAGAAAGAAACCCTCGTCCGGCTGTACCGCAGCCACTTCTTAATCCACCTACCATTTTGCTAGACCCCGACGTTGTTATTTTTCCTCCGCGTATTGGCAACAGCGATTGCTTCTTCTACGGTAATCGCCTTACAACGGACGTTTTATTGCTAGGCTATGAGGTAAGGTGCTTATGGATTCCACATCTTAGCTTCACCGGAGGATAATTGCGATTTTGGGGAGGATTTTGCCATGGAGGGGGGTATGAAGGGTAGGAGATAGATATTATTACCTGTCACCATACAGCAGGACCTTGTTCACATGCCTTTTTTCTTTTACTTTTTTTCTCCGGTCTTCTACAAAATGTGATGAGAGAAACATTAATGATTTTTTTGTTGCACAATTACTTATTGAAATTGTTTGGAAAGAATTTAATCTCCTCCTTTTTTCCCGAGGGGTTTTTCGGGATGTATTTGACAACTTTTATAGAAAATCCGTTCTGTTAAGACTAGAATTAAGGCTTTCATAGCCTTTCCTGATGTATAAAGGAGGTAATGAAATCACAGTATGAAAAGGGAGCGATTTTTTTTAAGAGAAAAGATAATGGGATTCGAAAGTGAATAAATTTTACAATGTGAATAGATTAAAAAGAAAAAAAATAAAGAAGGCTTTTATTTTATTTTATTATTTTTTTTTACTTTTAGCATTAGTGTAAACTCTCAGAGCTATTGCCTGATTTCAAATGCATGAAAATATTAAGTAATTTTGGTCCACAACTGAAAAATGCATAATCAAGTTCTATTACTCTCCTCAGTTTGGAACTTTGAAAGAATTTAATCATTGTATTAATCATTTGTAGCGCCGCCCCCCCCCCAAAAAAAAATTAGATTGTAACTAAGACGTTCAATAAAAATTTTCATAAAGTCTAAAAAAAAAAAGACATTCTGATAGAGTAGTATCAAAAAGTACATTATAAACATGAAGTATATTTAATTTTAATCTAACTCTAGCATGAATAAGTTATCAAAAGTTTTTTTGTTTGTCACATCTTAGTTAAGATAAAAAAAAAGGAAGATAAATTGATGGAAACTAAATTGAATCATTTGTTCGAGTTATAAAAATTACTTTTGTTAACAATTTATTATGAAGTAGATAGCAAACAGATATTGTCATCATATTAAAAATGTTACGAATTAAATGTAGTTAAAATCTATTTTAATAAAAGAAAGAGGTTTTTATTTGTGTGGGTTTGTGTGATGTAGCACACACACACACAAAAATGGAAAGTCCTTGACCATAGAAGTTTGTAACCTGTTACTGTGAGTGATGATGGTTTGCACCTCGAAGATATTTTTTGAAGTTTGCTTTAGATTGTTTTCGAAATTCAGTTTTTAGGGGATTCCCTACAGCTTTGAAGACATCTACCTCTGAATGCAATAAATTATTCTTTGTGTTGTTTTTCAGAGATCTTGGCATATTTTATTATCATTGTAATTACTTATATTATATCGTATGACCCTAATATAGAATTTTTCCCAGAACTGTTATGTGGATCATAAGTTGACGACTGAATTTTTGAATAATTGTCAGCAGGAACATTGTCAATATTATCCGATAAAATACATTAACTACAATTGCAACGGCGGAGCAAAATTTGGTGCATTTTCTAGATTTGTCTTCATAGGCCCCATAATCAATAAGTAATCTATTTTTTCTGTTTTAAATAGCCTTTTGAGTAAAATAATGCCAAGATTTCTTTTTCAACTGAGGGTTGCTTCATATTTATTTATAAATAGTAATTATTTAAGGAATTACACAGCTACATATCATTGTAGTTTACAACAATATATGCTAACTGCTAGGATAATTATATAGTTTGTTCATAGCTAGTTTATGTTGATAAAAGGAAGAGAGCTTGCGGAGGGATGGCCTAGCGCAATGACGGAAAGGTCTAGATGCATGAAATTTGGTATACTGAAGCTGTGTTTGAAGATGGTGAGCATATTGAAAAGAATTTTTCAAACTTTGCTTAATATTTTTAAAAATTCATTATTGAAGTGATTGATGCAAATTTTCTGCCTAGCTGTTATACTAAGCGTCTTAGATTTACGATTCTTACGTTATGGAAGACAAACACATATCAAGACATATTTTAACATTTTTTTTAATTGCAAAATTAATGCCATTCAAACTTGATTAATGAGATTAGCACTAGAATATTAAAGAAACATATTTTAGTTACCTAATAGACCGAATGAATTCTAAACCATTTTTACCTTATTTTGGAGTTACAATTAATACTGTTTAGTATATAAACCCTAAATAGAATTATATTTCCTATAATTTGTTAATTTTAAGTATCTTGTGTGTTTTACAAAAATTAAATATTTTTTACGCGGGACATCATAAAATATTTTGGAAGCAATTCTTTTAGAAGTAGCAAAATCGTAGAATCGATTATACAGTTAAATTTACAAATATAATGTTTTTTTTTTTTAATTAATATCGAATAACATTAATCTCTTTTGTAAAAAAAGTAAAAATGAACAACAAGGAAATTTACTTTCTTGCTGATTAGCTTTCTAAAGCGCTTATTTTAAGAAAAGTTCTGCAAGATAATATTGGTCAATATTATTTCCTATTAGATTATTTTTTTCACAGTTCCATATTTTACAACAGTAAAGCATTTTTAAAATTTGTTGAGATTTAAAACTACTTCAGCAACTAGGTGTATAATAACATACCAAAGTTCAACAATCCCTATATTTCTTAGCATGTTGGGTCAAATATAAATTCATCCCCAAACAATTCAGGTATTTTTATTTTTATCATTTTCAAAGCTAAATACTCAATATAAAGTACGTCTTTGTATTTTGTTTTAGGAGTTCTACTATACTAAAAATATGAAGTTTCTTTGATGTTATGTAATTTATAGTCTTTAACGTATTAAAAAAAACGAATTAAAAAAAATTAGCCCACAAGTCATACGACAGATCAATTAAATATACTTAGATGTTCATCCTATAGGTTATTTAAAATAAGACTGAAAAATCGAGAGAAACTCTCTCTTATTTTCAAGAAACAAAAAACTGGCTAACATGGATATTTCCATTGACCAACTTTGTTTAGAAGCCCTAGTATTGTCTCAAGAGGACAATTCTTCAAAAAGGGACATTCGGTCGAAACAAGAAGCGCAATGGATCAATAAAATGCTAGATTATAGAAGCCATAGAGAAAGAAGTGAAGAAAAGTCGGAAGGGACTAAAATCTTTCATTTAAATTCCATATTTAATTATACGCCAGTGCTTTCTGATTCAATTTACATATATGCCACCCAGGAATATAAATATGTATAAGCCTCGTTAGTACGGTTCTCTTCTTTACCAAATAGGAGAAATAATAACAATCATGCTAGAAGAGGAGAGTAAAAAAAGCTTTCTATTCGATTTCAAATCGGGGGAAATTTATTAAATTTGCATTTCCTTTAGGAACAGATAATGAAAATTTATTATATAGGCGATAATGTGCCTGTGTGAAGCGGGTAGCAACGAGTAAGCAGCGCCGCTTTTAAATTCGTCTTAGATTGATTTTTAGCCTTTGAAAGGAAAAAAAAGTGATCCTTCGTGTATTATTATGAATCTGTTGAATATTACAATTAGTCCTGTTTATAAAAATGACTTCAATAGGGAGTTTTCTACCTTTGATGGAGCTTAAAAAGTTTGGATAATGAAAGTGGCTCAGAAATAATGTTGTTTTCGTTCAATCTGTAATAAACATGCGTGTTAAAAATGTGATTTAAATTTTCATATAAGCGATAGTTTTGAAGAAATATTTTGTTCGCTTATTAATTCTACTTTTATCGTTCAAATGGTTGCTCAGATTAAAAGAAGATTTTCACCTGTTGTCTGGTGAGAATTTACAAAAGCTCCGTTTATTACATATTGGGCTCCCTGTTCGGATTAGTTTTTATTTCTTTTTATTTTCTGGAAAATACACAGGTTCGTTTTTATAAAAATTTAATCATTGTTAACTATTGTAAAAATGGATGGGAAGTAATTTTTTTTTACCGTAGATATTCTTCTAGAGAGTCCATTTTGTACATGGTTTTAATACACAAAGTTGTTTTAAACCATTGAAAACGAACTTAGTTCCTTAATTTTAATGTTTCTTTTTACTTTATATCATACTGATGTATTTATAAATTAGAAATAATTATGTTATAATTTGAGAACTGTGATTTTGCTCTTTTTCCATAACTATACTCGAGATATTGAATGAAAAACAATTCATATATTTTCACAAATATATGAATTGTCCTTTTCAATTATCTACACAGAAGGATGTATTTTTTTAGTTATTTTTAGGAGATTTTTAAGCTACTCGGTCAGCGTAAAATTCCTTCAACCCTTTATCTACCGACGGTACTTATAAGTAGCAGTCACTCTAAAATTACATAGAATAACCATTTTTATGAATACTCTGACGATAGTTAGCAGGAATATTCTTTTAAATCCTCTCTTCCAAGATGTATGGCAGCACGGGTTCTATAATGAATATTTTAGCGGGAAAGGTGAATAGTTTTATGGCAGAAATTACATTTTCGGCTGACGGCGTTCTCAGCGGATTGCGAAGATTGTCATTTTTGTTCCGAAAAAATAGTTAATGTCAAAAAGTGTCTTATTTTTTTTTTGTATGTTAATGAAAACCTTAGAAAACGATTTGACTGTTTATTTTAAGTGAACAGTGTATATAATTAATTTTACAGTCGAATATCTTTAATTAATTAATTGGCTCTAACTGATTAAATTTCCCAAAGTTTAGTATTTTGTTTATGTATATCCCTTAATTTTCAATGTAGTGATGCAAAAAAAATGTTGCATGAAAAAAATTGCAGCAAATCATAATGTGGTAGATAAAGGGTTAATTGTTCCAACTATATATTAAAAGCACAAAAGGCCCATCTGAATCCCATTATAAATCTTAATTTTTATGTCTTCCACACATTTTAATTTATTTCAAACGTATTTAAGTTATTTTTAATTAAGATGAAATATATTTTTATAGTGCTACATAACTATTATTATTACTATTTTCAAAAAAAAATATCTTTATGATATAGTCCTAATGAGTTCTTCTGAAAGGTAAGAGATGATTTAAAATTTAAGTATATTTTATCATTTCTGATGACTCTGCTTGAATCCATTGAAAACAAATTGTGTAAGAAACAGCCAAAAAATTAATTTAAGAGGAAAAAATATTCTCTAAATAATCTTTCTTTCTTTTCTTTTTTTAGTTGAATATAATTCAATCTTTATTATTTTATTTTTTAAAAAAACTCACTCGTGTGTTCAAATCTATTTGCAAATCTAATATCACGAGTGTAACTATTCATTTGACACGTATTAGTTATCTTTCTCTTAAAATGTTCTAAATCTCTTTTCCCTTGTTATCTCAGTTTATTATTTCCCGCTTCCATTTTTTCTTAATAGTTGTTATCTAAAATGTACTTTACGAGTTTATAAAAAATATTGCAAAATTTTTCAGTACTTCCTAAAAGAACCTACGTTTTTAACTCTCTGAAGTAATGGAGCAATTTTTAAAATAGTTTTCTTGTCAAAAACTGTTTAAGCATTTAAGACCTTTTACAGGAAAATTAATCTTAATTGCCCTTCACTTCCTTGGATATTTTTTATTCACTTAATGGCACTTTTACACATCATTAATTTCCTAATGGAAGATTCTTTACATTTCTTTTAATTCCCACGTCTTAATATATCATAAATGGAATAACAAATTTTTGTAGAATTATTATTGACTTTATGAAGAAGTGTAGCACTTAAATAAGGTTCTGGAAAAATGTTAAGTACATTAATTGGAACATCATGGGAAAGTTATAAAATTCTTCTGTTATTTTATTTATTCCTGGAATTATTTGATTGTTTTTCTACGACAGAAATACGGATAAAAATTGAGGATGGAGTATTTATATGTTTGTACATATAAATGTGCCATTTTCATATATATATATGTTATAATTCCCTTTAATTTTTCTAAGCAGCTTTTTAATTTAATTGGTCCTGGCCTTAGGACTCGCGAGTAAATAATTATTGCTTACCCGTCTGACGGTAGTTAATCGTAATCGTATCTCTTGAAAGTTAACAGCTTGCATTTTTAAAAGTAAGGTTACATCAGAATCTATTGAACGATATCTTTCCACCAATCATAGCCTCCATCCGCGGGAATCACACGGATTGCAAGAATTCCTGTGTGTGTGTTGCTGTTTCATATAAAAGCTTCAAGATACTGGAAATACTTCTCTTTGTCTTGTAACGTCCTAAGCATCTAAGTTATGACACTTGGTTGGTATTTTGAAGTTTATTTTTTTCAAGCACACAAGACAGTCCACAGATATAAACAATTTGTACACTATTTACAATTTTTAAGGAAAAATCATTAATATTCCGAATTTATGACATTCGTAGAGAGATATTCCCTTACGCTCGCTCTGTGTGATGAAGCTAAAAAAATACAATCTTTCTTGTCGAAAGGAAATCACATACTTTATACGCTCACGGATGGAGCACACCAAATCTTGGCGTCTCTCGTCGAGAGGTAAACGCCCACTCCCTCTCACTTGGCACTCGTGCATGCGCACTCCCTCGGATCAGTCCGCGTTGCCACCTCGAGTAAGAAAAGGTCTAGAGTTCGTTACAGTCTCTTTATCTTGTCTTCGTAATGTGAAACGTCTCTGCTGCTTACTGTAACTACTATGTGACTACGTTAGTTGCCGTTACTTATGAATATGTGCTTGTTTGCTTGTTATAAATCGTATAAACGTTTGAAAAGGAAAATAAATTGGAATACCAGAATATACCTTCTCCATTCAATAGCTTGAAATAGATCACCTTATTCTGGAATAAATAAATAAGTAAAATCTCCCACTCGAAAGATTACTATATATATATATATATATATATAGTATAATGAAATAAAATACTGAGAAAGTTGTATAACCTACAAGGCCAAAGAAAGAAATTGGATTCCAAGAAACATAACAATTGAAGATACAGAAGAAGTCTTTGGACTAAAATGGAGACCTATTATGATTTCTAAAGCTGTCGCTGAATTAGGGCCAGCTAATTAGGGTTAAGCCGCTTTATGGAACCACCTTCCTCGTACAGCAGAAATTTTCGACATAAGAGAGAAAAACATAGCCATGTTGAAAAGTTAAGAATATTTCTAACACACATGGATGATAAACCATATATATATATATGTGTGTGTGTGTGTGTGATATAAAAATAGATATATTTGTAAGCTTTAACCGAGAACTTGGATGATGCAAGATCAATGCAATATTTCGTCAGCTTTTCCCCTCCAGACACTAATCATTCCCTATAGACTTGGTACCACCTCTGTCTAGGAGGACAGAAACAATAGAATTCTAGAGAGCCCCATAAAGCATGTCTTTTGGGGAATTTTACTCTTCGCTATTTCATCCGATTTTCCCCATATAAATATCTTTGTTCCCCTAAGTCGGGGTTCTTTTGTCTCCTTAAAAAGTATTGTAACACGTGGCTTCAGTGCTCTTCCTACGAAAGAAACCCCGTACATTCAGTAAAGAGTTTAAAGTCCGTAGCTGTCGTTACTGGGTCGTTAAAATGTGTCATATATATACATATATATATATGCACATGGTGATTAAAATTAAGATTCAACTTTCAAAGGACAGTAACAAAGCTAAAGTTGTGATTAACTTTAATTTGACCTGAATGTAAGCGATGAAAGCGGAAAAATATGGCAGAAGAAAAAATAGTTCAAAATATTTTCAGTTGAGATGGAGCTCTTCACGTCATGAAACGTGCATGGGCTTGGATACCAATGTTACTAAAAATCCAATAATGCCATTACAAAGGCTGCAGGTTAAGCCAACAGTACTGTTCATTATATATGACTTTCTTGCGACATTCCCACCATCTCAACATGTCAAAATGTATTAATTTTTTTTAGCTGTCTTAAAGGCAATCATTGGAGAAAAGGCAGCACTGAAACAGGCTTATTTGTATAAAGACTTGCTCATGTACTGTTGAACATGCTGTCCACCTTTTTATTCCACAAGTTCAAATCCAGAAACATTATATTCCATAAAATTTCAAAACGTATCTGAGCTGATCTTGTGAATGTGTTACGCTTTGATTCCAGTAACATCTAGCACACTCACTGTCAGAACTCACAGCGATTTGAATCAGGTGATCTTGGTGGCTAATAGTTCTATAATTTTCAAAATGAAAGATATTGGACTACCTGCGTGGCAATCATTAATAAGAACTAATATCGAAATCTTGCACGTGTTAGATAATATATTAGCCTAATTTATAAATTTCCTTCATTTCCTAGCAAACCAAAAATTGAGTTTTAATAAATCTGATAAAGAAAATGTAAAGTTGCGTAACTGGAATCTTGTTGATCCTTTGTCTCTCCCTTCCCCCCAAAAATATGCTAATTTTTATTTTAAGTATAGAAATTAATTATTCTTCCTTTAATGTCATTCCTATACAAAAATAGCGATTTCTCTCATCTGTATATTTTTGATTAAGGATATATTTTGTACGGATACTTCGTTGTATTAAGTCTCTTTAACAGTTATTTATTTTTTTAACATTTTAAACTTTTAAAAATGTGTGTTAATAAAATATCGAATGTTAATGCTTGATTTAAATACAGCTTCTTAAAGTAAATTTGATTTAAAATTGATTTTTTTTGTTTAATTAATTTTAGTTTATAGCTGTTCGTGTGGATCTGGCAAAGAACTTTGTAATTTTGTAACAAATTCAAGCAATGTGGATGACAATGTAGTCTGTGTACAGTGTTCTACGTGTCCACATAACATCACGGAAGGATATTGGGACCTAAAATTTATTGATGGATATCAACCTTCTCTGCATCCCTCATTGATAATCGGTAAAATCTAGAAATAAACCTTAAGTTACAAAATCCACGGTCATGAGGCTAGAATGAATATTTTATCACACTCAAAAGTAACAATGCATAAATCATCAACTAAATCCGAAAATGAATTGAGTGAAATGAATCTCAATTCAGTTAAATAAAAAAAGACTAAAAAGTAAATTTTCATTAAAGAGCAAGTTATTATATTGTTTATCATATTGTCAAGAGAAACTGTAGTAATTTAATATTCAAATTAAACACAGTTCATATAAGTTTTTATGAACATCTTTTCACATGAGAAATCAAATTTATATAATGAAGAACAGATTAATTGATTATTATTCATAAAGATAACATTGCATTTATTTTTAAGTTTTAAAATAGTAGAAAAGGCTGTTATATACATAGGCCTTTTGATTTATGGTATAAAACTGAACCAGGGCAAATCCCTAAAGCTATTATGGAAAGAACATACATATACAACACGTGAAAATACAGATTAGTGGAAGACAATTTGTGGTACTGCATAAAAGGTCATATGTAGAAAATGGCATCATCATATTAACCATTACCATGGTGCTAATAAAAAAACATAGCTCACAATATTAGGAACATCTTATATATGAAATGCATAAAATAATATATTCTTGAAGATAATAAGCGAAGAAATACCCAACAATCTGGAGTCGAAGGTCAATATAGGTACTTTTTTGTGATGAGAAGATTGAAAGAGATGATAATAAATGTGCTTTATCAGGAATAAGAAGCTACAGTTCTTTATGTTTGCAATTTATGTAATAAAAAAAATATATTTATGCAGTCATAAAATTAAAAAGGCCTTTTCTATTTCTTCAACAATGTATTGCACAAGTTGGTGCATAATGAATAAGTATGTATATAAATATGTGGTACAGTTTTCTCAACAATACGTTTCCAAAATTAAAAATTTACATATTTCGTCGAAATTTCTAAGAAATACTGAATAAAAGACAAAACCAATGCTTTCAATCTAAGTTGAAGTTTTTTTTGTGTGTCAATTACCCAAGTTTGCATGTGAGTGGGGGCTCAACTTTATAAGGTAAAAGCTTTGTGAGTGCGTGTGTCCCAATTTCTTCACTTCATTCGTTCTCACAACTTGGCAACTATGTAGAGTTTTTTCTTTCAATATTTGGTAAAGTTCAAAAAGAAACAATAAAAATGAGTAAATATCAATCTTTGTATAAGGTAAGAAAGTGGCAAATCTTTTTAGAGTCTCGAGGCAGGGGAATTTGAAGCTCAGATTGCTAGAAATTTAGCGTATTGCATATCATTGTGTACGACTTACGGCGAGAGCTTTATGAGAAAAGGAATGAACTTAAAAAGAGGAAGAATGGGAGAAGAAAATACTCTAAAGAAACATTTAGTAACAAGAAAGTAAGGTTTGAAGAAAAACAATAAGTAAATAAACTATGTTTCAAAATTTTTTCTTAAAAATAGGAAAATGACAAATAATTAGGATGCATATTTGTACCACATTAAATAAAAAAAAATTCTATATTGTTAATATATACTTGGTGGTATGGTCTTCGAAATAAATACAGTCATGAAAACCAATAATAAATTGCTTGACAAAGCTAATTTAACTAAGTATTTAGAAATAATCTTGAATAATTGACACTTCTGAATTAATTATTTAAGAGAGACTACATAAGTTGCAAAACAACTTAAGTAGTCACATGATTTAATTTCATTACAAACAACAGTGTGCTAAAACATTGGCATTCATAAATATTTCAAAAGATTATTCCTTATCGAGCGGGAATATGGGATACATCGCTCATTTCCCCATTAATTTCCAAATTCCATTCCATTCGACATATACATAGAATAAAAAAATTTTAAAAAAAAGTCGCAGAACTTCTTAAACAAATGCTCTACAAGTTATTCCAGGAATTTCAACAGTTCATTTCATTATATATCAAGCACAAACTTACAGTAAATATTAAACTTTGAATCTATGAAATATTTTTTCTGGCTTGATTACAAATACAATTCATAGATCTATATCATTTTCTATTAATTCTTATAGTAAATTTGTTCATTTTTAGAGGTGTTTTCTGAGTGGGAGGAGGGCACATGGGGAGGGAGAGGATCAGGTCAGAGGCAGGATAAGCCTTATGTTTCTTCTTTCATGACTGCATGAAACTCATATTTTTAAGCTTGAATACTTTAATACTGTCTTGAAGGCGAAGATTTCTGCTATCAATGTATCCGCCGTGTGGGTAGCAAAAAAAGAGTCATGTAATTGAAATTTTAACTGTCAGTTTATCATCGATTAAAATTTTGCAAATTTTTCCTCAACAGAAATTATCTTGACATTTACTGGGTTAAAAACAACAACGATAGAAATAACAATGTGAAATAGCATTTCAATATCGATATTGCTTCCTGTAGTAAAGAAGTGTATAGGTCTGTATCTCACTCCTTTGTTATAAACATATTAAAAGCTTTTTAATGTAAACATATTTAAATTACAAGTATTGGAATATGTTGATTTGATATTATAAGAAAAGAAAGCCAAACAAACTTACTGTCCTCATTGTTCTCTGGGCGTAATAATACATTGGATATACACTATAGTTATATAGTTCTTATTTATTTCAAATCTCTGCTTCCTCATTTGATACCAAAAATATTATTTCAAATTATAATATAAGATATTAATTTTACCATTTAAAAGCATTTTGAGCTCACACTTAAGGGGAGTTGAAAACCTCTCTCTCTATACTGACAATGTTAAATTGGCTGTTTTCGATGTACTTTTTCTCAAAATCTGTTATATGTACATGCTTGAAATTTTTCATACAATTTAAGTACACCTTTCTCATTATACTGAAGCGAGCTTTCAGCTAATTTTGAATTTTTTAATAATTTATGAAAAATTTTATCAAATATTGCAAAGTTTGACCCATTTTTCACATAAAAGATTTGTAAAAAATAAATTTTTGAGTTTTTTACAAAAAACTCATTTCAGTATATATTAGCCATCATTATAAATATATCATAAAAAATTTACATGCCTGTAAACATTAGTTTCTCAGAAAAGGTACATCGAACATCAAGATTTACATTATGAGATCAATTGATTTTAATGTATACAGTGAGGCTTCTAATGGGCTAAAAATAAAAAAATAAAAGGCTCAATTTACAATAAAAGAGACATGTTTTGGTTTTTATCAGACGTTCCACTTTTAAGCAAAAAGGAAGTACTTTGTTTACATTTTCCGCCATTCAGAAGGGCGTGGCCCAGTTTCAACGATTCTTTTAAAATAGGTTTTATGAGTTTCTAATTACTCTAGAGGCTAAAGTAAGGTATTTTCAGAAAGGATAAAATCTATACAATTTGAAAATGTAAAAATCTCAAATTGTTAAAAAAAAATATAAGATTTTAGCTTTCCAACTGCCCTTAAATCTTTGGAATTTATTTTTAAATATTTTTATATGAACACTATATTGAAGGTAATAATAATAAATCTGATTTAACTAAAATATTATAGAACTTGTGCGAGCCTAAAACTCAATTAACTCTTTGACGAACAAATAAAACGGACTTTGAGAAGCACACTTTCCCATTCTCTAGAGTGCGGATTTCCGCTACCTTTGAGAAGGAAGGAGAACCTTAAATGATTGAAATAAAACCTAATCGAGACGCATGATTCTGGCAGAGACCATTCCAATCGGAAACAGTTTGGGATGTCTTGGAGACATCAAAATCTACAATGGCAATTGAAACGAATGCTGTTTCTAAGAAGTCATTGTATTTCGAATGGTTAAATTAGAATTATCTGTTAATAGAAAGTCAAAATTAAATTAAAATGTTGTCTAATTCAGAAAAAATCTGTAGAATTAATTCTGGGGAAAATATGCTAGCACTTGTGGAATCTTAACATTATGCACATTCAATAATCATATATTCTTCAGATAAATTCTCTCTCTCTACTCCTTACGCAGGGAAAATAAAAAATAAAACAAAATTCATTAAATTTATTTATTTTTTACTTTAAACCATAAAGTTTTGAAATTCATAATTAACATAAAAAGGAATAGATACGAATAAATTGTCCTAAAACTACTAATTAATAATTCCAATCAATACAATAATAAAATTGATGCTTTTGTACTAAAAATGTTTTTCTTTTCTTTTGAAATTTTGAATAATTTGATGTTTTTTCGTTTGAAAGTGTTAAAAAAAAGCGTATCTTAAACTTTATATAGAGGTTAACGTATTTCAATTTTTTTGAAGTCGATTATTTTTTAAGGCAATATATTCTGGCATATTTACTTCAATTTACATATTTTAAAGTGATATGTATATATATATATATATATCCCAAAAAAGTTCGTTACATAGAGGTTCATCTTTCAATATACTTTATAAACCACATAAAATAAATTTTAAATTAATGAACACTATACATTAAAAAAAAGTAATTATTCATACTTTTTTGTGAATAAATATCTTTTTATTTTATATATCTTACCCATAAAAAAAAAAGAAAGAAAGAAAGATAAACTCTTCAAGAAAAACAAGAAAAAAGAATGTCGAGGAATACACTGTATTTTCAACATTAAGAAAATAATTTCATATTAAAACTAATGAATTTTAAGGACATTCAAATTTAAAGCATAAAAATAATTTTAAACATACATTATTTTATAACTAGAATTTCTAAATATACATTGCCACATGCGTCGTTAAATTTAATTACTCATAAAATCTGTTAATTTTGTTTGAGTTGTTTGTTTTAAAAAATACTTTGTTTCATAATACGCCTCACAGCTTTGAAATGCACCAAAACTCCCTTCAGGTGTATTTTTTCGTGTTTTTCCTGACGTTGTTCTAGCCATCCATTGCTACCTAGAGATTGGTCGTATCCGAATGCCTTCGCAAATTGAAGAGCTATTCCATTAATCATAATTTTGTAGCTCATCTGACTTTTTATAATTGTTGATAATCTGTTTAGAGGAATACCAAATTTTAAAGCAATATACTTTTTCTTGACTTCATTATCCACTTCCTGAAAAATTAAACTTTTTTCTTTGAAGCTCAGCACTTACCTTTTGACATTTTCAAGCTACTAGAAACAAAGTTACCAGTACGACTGATGAAGACTACAAATGAACGGATACTAATTCATGGACTCGAGGACACAAGACAACTCTGCTGAGGTTGAAAGACGATATCGAAGATGTTTCTAGTGAACTGGACAATGGGGTTTAAAGGATGTTCTTCTTGGATGGAACAGGTTGGATTTCTGTTACTCTCGGCGAGTTAGATACTTAATAAAACCACACACACACACACCTCAAGAATTATGACCACCATAAAATGTGTTAAGAAAAAATAAATTGAAATGTACAAAAATACTTTAAAAATAGGGAGAAAAAATTGAATGACAAGAAAAAAAGTTTGTTAAATAGAAAGTGCACTTCACCATAGAGAGGTTATTTTGTAAAGAAAGTCACGAAATGTTCTTGGTTCTAAGAAAAAGTTCGTTATTTAGAAAAAATCTTAACATATAGGTGCGACTATATATATATATATATATATATATATATATAATTTATAAATATACTCTTTTTTAAATAACTTCAATGCTATTTTTTTTTTTTAATTTGGTCATTGATATATTTTACTTCAGTTTTTAAATGTAACTTGTAGCTGTAATGTAAAATTAAATAAAATTTTTACTCATTTTGTTTCAAATTAGCAAAGATATATTTTTTGAAAAGAATGCTAACATATTGAAGTTTTTTGCACATTTCTATCTCTTTAGTTTTATATCACTGATCTTGAAGCAAAAAATGTTAAGCCCAACACTATCACCATTTCCCACCTCCTTTTTAATTGAATTTTCTGGTGATAGAAAAAAGGTATTCATCTGTGTTTCTCAGTAAGCTTATTATAATTTAAGTATTTCTAGTAAGAGAGTTCTATGAATTTCTTAATTTGTTGCGCTGGGAAATGACCAAAAAAAGATTACTGAAAACATTTCTCTTTTTTTTTTTCTGTACAAAAAGCATATAATGAGCTGGTTGCACCTAATAAAGAGCAAAAAAGGATAAAAATGAAAAATATTCGAATATTTTCTTTCTTTTAATTAAAAAAAATCCTGGACCTTTTTTAAAATTCCGCTAAAGAGAGCCTAATTGCAGATTTTTTGTAGCATGTGCTAATTTTAGCACACACGCATCATGTGCGAATTAATTCAATTTGGTTGAGCTGTGTACCTTAAATCTGTAACTCTCGATGCCCAAGTCCTGTTAAAATTCTTCTCAGTTTCACGTGGTTCTAATATTTTACTTTTAGTCAATTTTATTACTTTTGTTACGAACGTTCAGTCTTTATCAAGCAAAATCACTTAGAGCATCTTTAATTCCATCAAGTCTAGCATTTTAATTGTACTAATGCTCTTGAAAGCTATAACAATTTTAGTCAAGAGTTCAACTGAAAGTATACATAAAATTTTAAAGTATTATATTCTTTAACCCGCGGTCACTCGCGCCTGTTTTTGCTACCGTCGTTACTCGCGGGGTGTAGAGAACACCCCAAATTTTTAACACGTGTATTTAATTATGAAAATAAAATTAAGCCATTATGATACATATTTATAAAGTACAAGATGTTTTTTTGTATTATACAAATAAAATTATTAAATTTATTGCATATAAATGAGACTAACATTAATTTAAACTAAACATACAAACTTTTTATTTTAAAACACATAATTTTATATTTTTTCATAAACCAGTATAAAACGTATATACCAGTAATAAATATACTTTATAATTAATGAGATAATGATAGTAGAAAGAATATAGAAAAATAATATTTTAATCATTTTCCAAACATTCAGAGCAGACTGTATACAAATGCTCAACTTCTCGCGGGAGTTCTCAGCCCCCCAGATAAATTTTGAAGGTCATTACATTCCAATCGTTCGAGAAAGAGGGATTGCACCAGGCCAGAAGGTTCAATGACCTAAAATGTGTAGCTACAGAAAAAATCGTGGTTCTGCACATTCTTTTTAGAATCCTGGGAGGATTTTCTTGCTGCTGGGGTGTACAGAACACCCCGCGCGAGTGATCGCGGGTTAATAGAGAATGCAAAAGACAAATTAAACGCATTTTTTTAAAAATTAAATGCTAAAAAGTTAGACTTTAATTTGAAGCTTTTTCTCAGATGGAAAAAAATATCTCATTATTAAATTAATTACTATGGTTGTATTAAAATTTTCCAATACTTGTTTATTTTTTAAGTTCTTAAGCCCTAAATTCTTTTGCAACAAATATAATTTTTTTTTCACAGTGACCTATAAAGTTGGAAATATATTTGCCATTACTGAATAAGGAATGACACGTAGAATACGTTTTATGTAAATATAAATGAATGGATTAAAAAAAAGGGAGTATAAGTATTGCAATGCAGTGATGCTTTTATTGCATTATAATGATTTAAAAAATGTATTATAAGTAAATTTATTTACATTTACTTATAATGTACTTAAAAAAAGATTTTTTTTTTGTTGTCTTTTAGAGCAGGCTTATAACTGTGGTGTGACATACCAATCTAGGAAAATGATTCAGGATGGTATACAGAAAGAAATATTTGAAACAATTCGATTGCCGGGGTAGAATTTGCGAATAGATCACCTTCATAGTTTTATATACTATTTAAGCATCAGTTGCACAAATACGTTTTATATACCTTTTAAACATATTTAATGAAATACATAAAAAACAGATAACCTAAAAAATTAATATTTCTTCAATATAAATAAATAAAAAATAAATATTTTATTGTAAACCTTGTCCCTGCACCACTCTTCTTCATACTGCAACATCAGGACATAATTTGTGGCTTTCATTTTGACACAATTCTGAATTTTCAGCTGTTAAACAAATTTGCGAACTCAAAATATTTTTCATATGGGGAACACATTTCATTCACATAGATATGTAAAACTAAAAGCTGGAAGGAATTTTTTTCAAACAATTATATTTCTCTAGAAATTACATCCAACAGTTGAAAATAGCTATCGACTTATCGTTAGAGTTATCTTCCAGATGCTTGCATAATTCCGCCAATTTTGCTTTCTCTAATTCTAAAGATGTCAAAATGTCCGATTTTCACTCACTCAAAAATCTACAAATGTACAGAGTGGTAGAGTGTCACTGAGAATTGTACCACTTGCCAAATCTGGCACAAGTTACCGATGCCTGTTCTAGAGGATTATCTTTCCATGTCGTTAATCATGTGCATATTCCTTTGTTAATTTCTGCGTATAGAATCCAGTCTTTCGGGATTACTTCATATGTTTTAAACTTAACGAATGCTTTTTAATATATTAAATCGAAACATGAGCTCAAAGTTAGTTTTGTGCCTCTTTTAGGTAGTGTACGAACTACTTAGTCACATCTTCATCGGCCCTTTCAAAGTCAATGCATTGCTACTCAAATCAAAATTAATTGATATATCCATACCTAATCTTATAAAATCAAATACGACACTTAATCTTTGCCATGATTAAACATTGTATTTAATCTCAACCAAGAAGCTGTAGTCAGTCTCGTTCCAAAACATATTTAAAAAGTAGCTCCGGTTAATTATTCACCGGATCGGAGCTGGTACTCTGGCTTCTCCTATCTCTTTCCTTGAGGATGTAGACATTTTATCAGAAACAAAGATCGTGTCTGGGAATATAAATCTATTCTCCAGAAAAAGTGTTAACTGTCACTTTGAAAGAAAGAAGGAAGCTTACGAGACTATTCCGTCTGATTAATTTGTTTCAAGAGGGGGCAGCTAAAATTTTTGATCGATTCATAAATTCATTACATAGCTATGTCACTATGAGAAGGATTAATTGAGGAGTGAGAACGTTTTCTTCGTGCTTTATTTCATTTGATGTATCGATTTGAAATGCTAGACAAAGGAGGTTTAGTAGAAGAAAGATAATAAATTACTGGAAAGTAATCAACCAAGGAAATGAATTCTTCAATGTAGTTCGTGTGATCAAGAGTTTCGGTAAAGAACATTCCAGATTTTTAAGGAAATTACCTAATTTACTGACATATGCTGTGAAGGCAAACTGAGGGAGAATAATGTAACGTATGATTGAGCGAGTGGGTAAGTAATTAACTATTGAAAAATGTTCGACAGGAATATTGAGTTCCATAGGCTATAGTGGAACTGAAAAAATCAGTTCGCTTAAACTTAGTTGGATAGGGTCTTAGATAAAAGTGAAGACAAAGTATTCTTGAGTCTAAGTGGTTAGTTTAGTTTCATTAAAATGAATAGTTTAATAAAAGTGTGTGTGCGTTAGTTTTAACAAGCAATAGGTACAGAGTCTGTACAGCCCACTTACACTTCTTAAGCCAGAGAAAGTTTTACGACTGGTTGTCAAATCTGGTTGTATGGATAAGTCAGTTGTTGATGACTGATGTTCTGTTATTGTTGAGCCAGTTGTTTTTGTTGAACAGTATTTAAGACAGAGAGGGAATTGAATGATATTTAAAACAAAATATATTGGAATGTGATTTGATGATTTTGGCAACTTTTAAAATAGATCACCGAACTGTCTTAAGGGTTATCAAGAACCTAATATCACATGAGTTAGCCGAAAAAAAAGGCCAAAATGAATTCGTTATTAGAGCAAAAACAAAAAACAACAAACACCCAAACTATTTTTGGATTCATTGTATCCATAAAGGATTCGTAATTACGAGCATTTAGCTTAATTTTACTAAAACTTGTAATTTAAAGGACGTTGATATATACATATATATATATATATATATACATATATATACAACGTGTATGTATATATATGTGTATATATATATATATATATGTGTGTGTGTGTGTATGTGTGTGTACACTAGTCGGCACCCACCCGTTTAGCTGGGAGCTTCATGATGTACGAGTATGCATTGTTTTTAAGTTATTGAGATCTAAGTCTTACCATAAGATTCAGATTGCAATCGAAAACAGTCTTATTGTCCTCACCTCTTGATTTAAAAAGATGGAATTTTTGAAAAGGAAGTATATATTTATCTTTTACCTCCCCCCCCCTTTGGGAGTCGATTTCCACAAATCCTATTCGTAACTGATCCCTATTCAATAATAGAAACATGCATGTCAAATTTGAAATCTGTAGGTCAAATGGATCAAAAACGGGAATCTTCCCCCTCCTTCTAGGGTATAAATTTCTACAAAACCCCTTTTTATTTGATCTCTACTGAGCAAAAGAACCAAATTTCAAGATTGTGAGTTTAACAGTTTTGGAGATCTCACGTTGAGTGAGTGTGCATATTGTAAGTCAATTTTCTAGTAGGATAATCTCACAGATTTTCCAGTTTAGAGAGAATTCATTTTCTTAATCAATTCATTGATTTAGAAGACTCAAGAATTTTAAAAACGTGAATTTACGCTATATTTTCAATTTCTGAGTTATTAACTAAGGACTTCTTATAAGGAATGTTTAAATATTGCCTTGGAAACACTTTGATCAATAACGTACCTTGAAAGAAAAGTCTAACTTTAAATGCGCCTTTCAAAATGGAAGATTTAATTTTTGAACCATTTTCTTTAATACGTTATTAAGGTTAGTCATTTTACTCTCGTTCTTCCCATATACGTGCACACATTTTATTTCGAATAACAATAGAGAAAAACCCTAGAACACATAAATAGAAATTTCATTTACTTCTCACCAATTTTCATTTTTACACTTCATATGATAACTGAATCTAACTGAATTAATACATTAGAACCTTAAAGCTGTAATGGTATAGGCAATTTAAAAAAAAAACAGAATAGTAAACTTTTTAAAGTAAGCTATCTTTATTTGTATTGTAGTAAACTAACACCGCATTAATCCTGACAAATTTGGATTCTAGGTCATCTGGATTAAGCAAAATAATCTATAAAATGACACAAGGCACATAGCTAAATACTGCGTAAGAAAAAAAGCATGCATTTTGAAATAAAGCAAAGCAAAATATTAAATAATGGCACAAGAGAGAATTCAAACTATACCTTTACCTAAACGGAATGAATTACATAAAAAAAAAGAAAGAAAAAAAACCTACTTAGAACATGACGATTTCGCTTTTATTAATTATGATTTTTTTAAAAACTCTGCGAATTAAACGACATCCTGTTTTATGCGTGTGGTACTTATTATATAAAGATATTGCTTATTTTACTAATATATTGTTCTTTAAAATACTACATTCATGTAATACATATGACATGGCTGTAGCATATACCCATTTTTTTGCTGAATATTCAGCTACTTCTTAATTATCTTAAGGTAAAAAATGCATAAAACAAATAAATAACGAAGAAATATATATTCAGCACCATATATACATTTAAACATTTTACAATTTTGTTTTAATGCTTCTACTTTGAGGTGGATGCAGAAAATGCTTGACTTTGTACAATTACTTTCGAAACAGAAGAAAATATTCAAAACTGTAAATTTCCTTGCACAAAAACAATTTCGCTTAACACTGGTAACATGAACGAAACTACAGTGCATTATATAAGAAATTATAGATTATTTTCTCTAGAACACATGCATTAAAAACAAAACGCACTTTGAATTGAAATAACTAATTAGCCCTAAAAATATATGTTTTTAAATTTCCTTTTGAATTTTAATTCGAAAAGGGAAGTTCGCAGAATGCTCACATATATTTATTATATAGTTAAAATATTAACTATCCCTATGAATATTTAAAATAAAATCGGCTAGAAATTATTTACAACAGTTCCAGAGCAACTCAAGACTGATGGATTAAATTTTAAGATGTGATAGAACACACTTGGATAAAAAATTTGATTTTTTCTATTAAAGAAATCTACGTGAAGAAAAATAGATTTGACGAAAACAGGAAATGAGCCTAAGAAGGTGCTAATTGCTTGTTTCCTTTTACTCTATTGCACATATTCGAAAAAAGTCTGGTATCTTTTTCTGTTGATCGTGTTTACGTTAATAATTCCATAGACACCACCATGTGTTATTTTGGGTGGAAGCTATTTCTAGAAGTTGCTGTATGTATAGAACTTGCTAATGATACTGTAAGTAAGCAATTTATATTTCCTTTCAATGATTATTTTAGTGTATTTATAATACAACGAGTGTGTGTGTGTGGATTGTACCCATACATTCTTGTACAGTAATGTTCTGTACTACCACTTAAAAGTTTTTACCTTGAGCTCTTAATCATTCTGGATGTATAAAATAAACAAAGATATGCTTTATAAAAGAGGATTTGTCAATTTTCATCCTTTTCGTATATGTGAAAAAAACAAAACAATTCTGAAGCTCGCAAAGAAGAAAAATTTAAAAACCTGTATTTTTTATACTGCATAAAGCTTAGAAAAAGGGTTAGAGGGCACCTTTCACGCCCTCTTAGTTAAACTTTGAACTCTTCTTAGTTAAAATTTGAACTAAAAATAAATTTTAGAAAATTCTAAGAGGTAATTAAAGCATCTAAAATTACTGAAACATTTTAAACATTAAATAGTTCAGAAACTATAAAGGAACTTATAAGAGAGAGGTATATTAATGAAGAGAAAAAGAATGTCGCATGCTAACTTAATATTAAACCTATTAGTGTAAGTTTCGTTCTGATTCCGATGTTTTATTAGGAGCCATACTATAAGTGTGCACCTTCTAAAATGTCTGTGTAGATATTCTTTCGAATTTTTCACTAACTAAAGTAAAACCGCCAGACATCAGGAAATTGAAATAATTTTGTACGATAGAGTTAAACACACGATTAGCAATCGAGTAAAATTCCGTTTAGAATGTATATGCAGTTTCTTTGTTTTAATTCAACAAATTTTTAAATTCCTAATATTAGATCACACTCTCCCTATATGTATTTAAATATCTTGTTCAAATTTTCAATCGTTAATAAAATACTTTTTATTTAACCACTCAAATTCAAATATATTTTTTTAAATTTGTAGTGGATGACACTTGATGATTATACAGTTTTTTTCAGATTAATTCATTAATTAAATTTAACTAATTAATTCTAGTTTTATATGGGAGAAACAATTTCTCTAATGTAAGATATTTAGCAGATATTTAGACCACCATCATTAGTTTCATAAATTAGAAACGAAACAAAAATAGAAAGCGAATAAATAGTAACAAACAAATATAATAGTCCAACACCATTTATAGACAGGAAAATGGAAAACTGCAAGGAAATTCGCTTTCTATTTTGTCATTTAATGTTGTGACTCTGTCATATATATATACATATTTATATTAATTGTAATTATTTAATAAAAAGTAACTAAATTTTTTTTTTCTTTGTTGACCTAAGAAGAAATTGATTTAAGTTTTTATTTTTTATATTACTTGTTTTATTATACTAATATCCTCATAACTTTAGACCCTTTTGAAATGATTATACAATACGCAATATAATATATATCTCTTCAACGAAATGCCTTCATAATCAATTTAATTTTTAAGTGTAACACTTTAATTGAATGATCATCAAATTAAGTAAAAGCTTTGCGGTTCATGTAATTGACGCAAATAGCAATATTAAATATAATAAAATTTCACCTGGAGATATCAGAAACAAACTTTCGGAAAAATCAAATTCACAGAAAAATACATAAATGACAAATAAAAGTGAAAACTAATTAACGATAATACTAATGCTCATTAGATTGAGATTTCAAACCAATGATCTTGTTTTGAGCCACTATTTAACAGCTCATTTTTGACGCAATTGGCATGAATCACTAATCAAAGAAATGGAGTGGAAAAAAATCGGAGTTTCTGAATATTTATTTGGCTTCTTGCATTGTAGAAGTTGGGAAAGAAAGAAAAGTTGATCTCATTGTTCAGCAAAAAATAGATTGTCAATAATAAAAATATGAGAACCTTAGAAAATTAATTTCTCTAAAATAAAAAAATTTCAATACAAAAAAATTAATTAATCATAAAGTTAGAGAAACTAGTAAGTGTGGAATCAACAACTATCGTTGAAATCAAGAACAAAAAGCTCAACATCTGATGTAATTGGCATAGAAAAAGTAGTTAATAGAAAAGTACATTAAAAAAGCCGCTGGGGAAAATCAACAACTAGCTTAGGGACAAAATGAGCCTTCAAATCCCTGTTCACGGGAAAATATGAATGGGGGAATGACAAGGGGAAAAATTAATTAACTTTAAAGCTAATGCTCATTAGATGGGCATTTAGAGCCATTGATCCTGGGTGTTGCCAAGTAGTGAAGCCAAAATTAGAGGCGTTTTTGTGAACTCAATTTGATTTCTCGCAATGAAGGAGGAAAATTAAGTTAGTGGAATCGACCGCAATTGGTTTATAGGAAAAGGTTTTAGTTTCGATTGGCGATCCAAACATACTTTTCAATTAGCAATAAACATAGGGGCGTTTTTTGTTTGAGTCTCTTTTAAATCTGTTGCAGTGATAAAGACTTCTTTTAATGCGTTGGAAGAGATTTATGTTAGGAGCTGTAGTATTGTGTTTTATGGGTCGTTAAATTTGCAGTGGTTTCTTTATCGAAAGGCTCCGAATTTTCGCGTGTGGGGAGTTTATTTATGAGCCGATTGACTTTCTTATAACAGAAGTCCTCGAGCGGATGGTTAATTATTTATCGAATTGAAACACGAGAAGGGTTGTTTTTTCGATAGATAATGAATAAAATATTTCGCATAAAATATATCTTTTATTTTATTTTCTGATTAAAGAGAGATATTATTTTGGAAATTTATTTAAAATTAAAAATAAGGTAAAAAAATATAATTTCACATCGTCATCAACACAACCAATGTTTCTCATTTTCTTTTTTTGTCAGTATGATCGTTGTAGAATTAAGTGGGACCGAGATAGTCTAACTGGTTGAAAAAAACTGACCAGAAAGCAGCCCGTTTGGGTTTCGCAATCCCAAATGAAAATAGTCTTGTGGCAGAAGCAGGCATTCTCTCGTTAATTAACATAAACAAAAATCCTTTGTACAAAGTCTTTATGTTGGGGAATGGACATGAATATGTAGAGATGAAGTGACACTTTAGGCATAGATCCAGTTTTATGTTGCCGGTTCAAAAAATTATGAAGCGTGTTGACTATGTTAAGGAGACCTTTGATTGGTGAAAATGGACAACAGGGAAATATTAAAAACAAAGTCATACAAAATTTTGACTTTGAGTTATTAAACGCCAATGAGATTAATCACGGTGGAATGGTTCACGTTGGTAAATTACAAATGCAATATTTCTGCGTCAGCACCTCCAATGTGTATTTCATAGAAATTTGACTATGACAAAGCCGATAAATTTCGCAATTGCGAGCAAATTAAGGGACCAGTATCGTGGTGCGCGCCTTTCTACAAAGCATACCATATAGAATATTAAATGTGCCTCAACCTTTACCACATGAATATTTTTGTTTCGAATCACGAAATTTACTTCTAACAGTTGCATTAGCGAAACAAATTACTGTGATCTCAATGCGTATTTTGAATTTATCTTTCCGAGTTTTAGTGATAGATTTATTTAAAGTCTTGACAAAAGACAGGAATAAAAAGTTATTTTAAAAGATATTTCCTAGAAAACACTCATTTAAAACGGAAGAGGAAGTCAAGAGAATATTCCAGTATTAACACAACTATTTTAACCATATTGAAGCAATGGTAGCGTAATAGTCAGGTGAAGAGTCAGCAATTATTAGTTATAGAGTTCGGTACTAATTAACGCTTTGGACTGTCACGTACTACATGTTAAATCTAAATAAATTTAAATGTGGGATATTTGGTCTAAGAGACGTTGTCCTTTTTATTTGGTGATGGCTCAGATGATGATGTCCTTTATACATATTAATAATTCTAATTATGATTATCCAGATCGTCTTCATTTACAAAACAGAGATTCTTGAGAAATACCTTATTATGTGTATCTTTGTTGAAAGAGAGAGTTCAAATATTTTTAAGCAGAGAATTATATACATCCATAAAATACCATATGAGATAAATTTTGTGAAATTTTTTAACTCAGGAATGTTCATAAGTAGAGCATGCGAGGTATAGATAACAACGGATCAAGATTTTTGACCATTTTTTTTAAAATCAACTTAAGGTAAAACAAAAAGGCTGTGAGTTTTGATGTCCACTTATTATCCTCGTCAGTTATTGACGACAGCGATTTGAAATGATTGATTTTCTTCACTTTTTTTCTTTCTCAATATATAATGGTAGCAGAAATCATTTGGAAATTATGAATGATCAGCAGTTTATAGAGAGAGTATTTGATTGTCCTAATATATATTATACTTTCTTATTTCTGAATGAACCCCTTTATGTCATGAATTCCCATCACATAAATGTTATCAGTTTTTAACTATTGCTAGATATTCAATAATCTTAATCATTGTCATATTAGCTCATTTCATTATGAGTAAGTTATTTCAATACTTTTTCGCAACTGTTCAATTGAAATTTCCATAGTCGTTATGAAAATGCAGTGCTTGAATATACGTTTGTGTACACAATAATTATATAACATCTGGTGTGTTCAGTCATTCAGATAAAGACAACTCCTCTTTTGTCTTTTATTATGGGACGACACGGACATTGAGAAACACGTAAAAAACATATATACTTAAACTTAGGTTTTATTTAAGGGCAACCGACCCTTTTCAATTACAGCTTACAACAGTAAAAAACGGTAGCTCACCTGCCACTGAGCTCTTACACATAAACAAAAACAAGTTTCGTGCTACAGAGCAGCGCCCTCTATACGAAGCTTTTCAACAAATTATCCCTGTATTTAAGGTATCCGACTACGGTCGGAACCATGATTTTAAAAAAGCGCATAAATGGATAATTTTCATGATTTTAGTGTCACTTAGATTAGAATACATATATACAATTGTTTTAAGGACATTATGAAAAAAAAATGATTTAAATACAATATTTTGGCAAAAAATTAATTTAGAATAAACTTTTTTCCAAATGTTCTCCTTCTGTAAAAAAAGCTTCTATTGTATTAATATTTTGCCTGTATATAGCTCAGACCTCTGTACAGAGGCTCAACTATGATTTTTGAAACATTCACATTATTTTCAGAGTTACAACCATTTGAAATAATTATCGGCGTATTTTCTTAAAATTTTGCCCTTCTGTTTTCGTAAAACATGGATAAACCGACTTCCGAGTTATGCATTTCAAAAATTCTAGTTGAGCCTCTGTACAGAGGTCTGAGCTGAATACACGCAAAATATTAATACAATAGAAGCATTTTTTACAAAAGGAGAAAATTTGGAAAAAAGGTTATTCTAAGTTAATTTTTTGCCAAAATATTGTATTTAAATAATTTTTTTTGTCATAATGTCCTTAAAACAGTTGTATACATGTATTCTAATCTAAGTGACATTAAATATCATAAATATTATCCATTTACGCGCTTTTGCAAAATCACGGTTCCGAACGTAGTCGGATACCTTAAGTATCATGTACTAATTTCTCTTTTGTTTTTTCACACAATTGAAGCTTAATTCTACTTCATATATATATTATCTCTTGTTTAATAAAATCTAAAAATAGCTACGTTCATATTTTACCTTATTATACATAAAATGGAAACAGTTAAGCTGTTTTTGCTTGCATAAAATTTTTAACAGCTATAAATATCAGATAATGATCAAATTTATATTAAGATGCAAAAGCTGTGACAGGATGAATTTCATAGGAAAAGAGAATGGTACTGACTTATCACATTATTTTTTATAAGTTTTAAATATAATTATAAATTAAAATTTTTAAAGATGTTTTGCATTTTTCTGCGTGTTAAGCTTTGAACTTATACAACTGTTCATACAATTAAGTACATAACTAATACTAAAAATTGAAATTTTTATCAGTTTTTCTAACTTGGTTTTGCCTCGTCATGCGCTTTAGTAGACATGCTGCTATGCATTTTGAATATTTAAGGCACATGATGAATGTGGCATGTAATTTTGAGTAACTACGACTAGTGCGTCAGTTTTTGCTTAAAACAGCATGCCTAGTTCCATGTTATGTCATTTTTTTAAAAAAAAAGAAGGGCACATATAAACACACATATTTAAAAGGAAAATAACACTTAAAAATCATTTCATG